>JAPMAG010003184.1:0-10464 GCA_036584685.1 Rhyacophila sp. Rhy_31_5
ATGAAATACACATGCGATCATTTATCTCAAAAAATGGCATTTTTCTTTGAATATCGGAATAACACCTCTTATTGGAAAACCCTATATAATAATACGATACGCTATGAAACAGCGGAACAATCATTCGTATATGAAAATTTTAGTCATAAGTTAGGTTATATTAAATTATCCACCACGCATGATATTTTATATGCCATTTCCAAAAATAAATAATTTACGAGTACATACTTACAGTAAAATCTCTCAATATTATGTACTATCTAGAAAGTATTGTATGAATTTATTCAGAATAATACGTACACTGGTTTTCAAAGTATTTTATTAGTAAAATTGATTAAATATAGACAATAATTTTTTTAGTTTTCCATAGATTTATCTCAAATGGTCTTCTTAAAAACAAACGATTTTTAAAGAAAGCTTAAGGTGAATCATTTTTGTTACAAATTAAAAAAAAGATTGATATATTCAAACTTATTACCCGTGGTTATCGTAGATTAGCCTGAAACTGAACAAAATATAAGGAAGTTTATTAAGACATACAAACATGTTGTCTACCAGGAGAAATTTTAAAGCTTTTTCAAGGTTTACGATATTTTATGGGTAGCAATTTTGTGCAGACTCCCAAACTGATTCATCGTCCTCAAGATTAGACGACCAAGTTGATAGAGTCGTCAGCACATTGGATGCACAGGGTATAGGGAATTAGACGACAAATTATTTTTATTTATTTTATTTCTTAAATCAGTCTTTGCACTAAGGTGCATGGTAATACCGGTTCAGTTAGAGAAAAATGTGGGAAAAAACATTTCATTTATTGTGTCAGGAAGGTGACCGTGCATAATCATGGTTGCATGTACAGGCGGATAAGTGGTGAGTTCTCAAAACCTAAGTGCGTAAGGATATAGAAAAAAAGTACTTTCGTCTATTGAAAAATATACGAGATAATTATACGTAATCGTTTGATAAAAATTATTTAATTTATGATGTAAAATCAAATAATATATTTTTATACTACGGGTATGTCCCGTGACTATGTCCAAGGAATGTTTATTCTCAAATAAAACAATGTTTGCCAAGCCCAATGACTGTAGATTTAGGGCATGAAAAGATATTTAGGACTTTTATCTTTACTAGGTCAGATGAACGTGAACAAGGAATATATACGTAGCTAAATATAATATAAGACAGAAATTCTTTTAAAAAGCTTTGATAGATAATATAAGTAAATAATTCGTTTTCACTTAGCAAAATACATCAATCACTATTAGTCTTTTGGGAAACATAGAAGAGTATTTTATAGAATTTTACAAAAAAAACTATAAACTGATATTTGATGAATGGTTATATAATTGTTTTATATTATAGAACTTTTCTTTCTCGGTGTCTAATAATAACAAATTCACTTTACTTAAAAAAAAAATTAAGAAATGGCGTACTAAATATTGTACTTATAAATTCGAGAGTTTTTTTTTATTTTTGTGTTTCGTTTTATAAAATAAACGGATGCTCTAATATTCTAAGTATTGAAAGAAAAACGATTTTTTTGATAACGTCACACTTGTTTCATAAATATTTTGTTTTTATATTTCCATAAACCCACACAATAATGGAAATATTTTTTTTATGTGGTCGAAATAATTCTTTAAAAAATCATTCAATCTTTGTCATGTTTTTCTATAAAAATTTCAAATGGCGTACTCGAATTCATTCTTTTGTTTGGGCGATATATAACTTATAAAACAACGTTGTAAAATAAATAATGCCTATGTTTAATTTACACAATTTCAAAATTTACGAAGATGTGTATTAACGTTTTTTTAAATACGTAATTAGTTTAAAAAATACATATGCAATATTTATTTGTAAAAAAGTAATAATGCCAAAAGGTTATTGAAACTTTTTTATTTAAAATATTGCATTTTTAGCAATATAATCATATTTATTATAGTTTAATTTAAAAAAAAATTACACACAGGTATTCAAATGAATTCTAAGCATACATTAAAAAAACCGAAAATATATAAAATCAAATCAAAAATATCAGCCATATTGTTTTTGTTCAGCAGTCAGTTTGACAACATGTTTTAAACATACTGACTTAAGGGGTTGTCTATAAACCACGTAACGTTTTTTATTACAGTTTTAAAATGTATTACCATGTAGACATTCAACTTGACCTCCCTTACTCCTCTCAAATATTACCTAACTTTCCATATTAAATATGAATGAAATTTACGAGACTTCAAATAAAAAGTGTAACATAACAATAAAAATTAATCTATACCTCCCCTTGTAATGCCACGAAGACGTGATGGCCACCTCTCCTTCCCGTTAAAAGGCATCACGTGGTTTGTGGACGACCCCTAAATAATATAAAATTTATATGCCGAAGGTAAATAATACTTCATACTCTTAAAGAAGATAATAACGAGAGAATACTTCATTACATTTAAATGCAATTCTATAATCTGTACAGTGAAGTATATGCCAATATAATAATTAATTTTTAGTTTACAAAAGAAGTTCGTCATACAAGAATAGTATTCTATACTATATGAAGATGTGCAGACAATCTACTATTAAAATATGGTATTAGATAATATACAGGCTAAATTCTGTTATGACAAATATCGTGTATATACTCGTACATTAAAAATACTTTATTGTACTGAAATATAGTTATATCGAATAAAGGAGAAATCGTACAAAAGTTCTCATGTCCTCCCATATTGTACTCGTATTGGATACACTACTTATGTTGTACTAAAGTTTACTGTGACAAAACGAGTTTTTCGTTCAACTTTTGTATCGTTTTATTTGTATGAACGTTTTGTCCGTTTCTACAAAAAACACACCATACTGGAACTTATTTGTAAGGTTGGAATTTACTACAATTGAATATAGCTAAATTATGTTTTTAGAAATTTTCTATGAAATATTCCATAAATTTGAGTTGCTTTTAAATATATTGTCGATATTTTTATGAATAGTCTTTCGTAGCTGACTATAAATCATGCGATTTTGATGTTTTTTTATCCATAAAGTGTCTGTGCCATACAAACATGATTCATTAATCAAAGATTAAAAAATCTTGTCGCGGACGGTTTCCGAAATGAAAAATCTTCAGATAAAGCTCGCCATTGCCAAGAAAAATATATTCAAGTGTCTCATTCGGTCGCACAGAATTTCAACTGCAAACAAAACCATCTTTCAAATCCGAAATGGGTCACAGATAAAAGTGACGACACTGCTGACGTATTTAGAAAAAAGCTCCGCACACGGCCGGCCAGAGAAAAAAGGAAAAGGTTAACCTATTTGAGATTTAACCTTTTCGTCAGGTAGCAACGGTTAGAGAAGTGACGTCGCCTTAATGGACGGACCATGTCCGGTCACACGTTTGCAGTGACGCCGATGCCATTGATTAACATCTTGATGTTCGTATGATTAATTATTGATAAGTCCTTTAAATAACATAACATTTATATACTACATCTAATTATTTACAATTCCCCTTTTCGAACTTTGACCTAAGCGTATAATTACAAATGAATATTGTTTACTTAGTTAAATATAAATGACGAATGAAGGTTTGAGTATTGTATGTATGCTTAGGACCAATATAAACTGAAACTTAATGTGGTAGCTTGTATCAAATACTATAATATTTACAGTGTTTTGGTAATAGAATTAAAAAAATATTAAATACAGTCATTCTTATAATTATACGAGTAATTAATTCCACAAAAAAAAAAACGCAAATAGAGCAACGAAAAACTATATTAAATATTGTAGAAGAATTTGTTCTATATTCTTAAATCTTTTACTCTCAGTGAGATATAATCGTGAAAATGAAACGTCCTTACTACATATTACATATTTTTTGAAATAAAACAATTTTTAAACAGTAAATTATACTATTTTCTCAATGTTGATAGCATGTAGTATATATTCAGAGTCTGCTACTTGTTCACCCGTTTCCTTTTTCTAGAACGATTTTAAGATGCTATATGAGCGATAAAGTGAATGATTGTAAGCAGAAAACGCATAAGCGGAGAGAGTACTATAGCTTGTATATACTATATTTTATCGCCCTCATTAGACTAGTGGATAGCGCGTATGCATAGCAAGCGGGGGCCGCGGTTTCAAGGCCCGTGCTAGTTGTAGTTTAAAAAAAAATGTTTATTCATTTGTGTTGTAGCCAGGAAATACACCCGAAACGGCTGGGCTAATAATTGAAAATTATTACTCGTAAAAGAAAATCTGCCAAAAACAATATTCACATTGTGGAGATCCATATGCTTCGTTTTGGAGCGGATAAGGTTAAAAAAAGAATGTTTTACTTCACATACTCGTATATTTATAATAAAGGTATTTTTAAAAATTTTATAATGCTTAATAATATATGATACAATATAGTTGCACACATAAAGTCATTAAAAGAATACTTTTAAAGAACTTCATTTTAAAAATAACTTAGAAATTAGTCATTTTTATCCTAGTAAAAAGCTAAGTATAAACGTATATATATTAAAATTACGTAATATAGGTTTTTTCAAATAAAATATTTAATTCCAAATAAATATGCTTAATTACTTCATTCATTAACTATTTATTTGCAATATAATAAAAATTTCTTTATTTTAAATAAATAAGCTAAACTAAGTGAAAATCTGAAGAAAACACGAAGAGTCCTGTGGAATAAAACTGTAAATCTAATATCACAAATATCAATAATATGACAAAATATCAATCAAAAATTAAGACCGGTTACTATTTGATTGTAACCACTTTTAAATATTGTTATTTTTTTGTAGAGTTTGTAAAAAAATAATGTAAAATTGTGTTATCTTCAAAACAATCAACAATTTGCAATAATTTCGATACGATATTTAACTTAATTATAAGGAACTAATCAAAGCATTTTTCTTAAAAGTGGTTTGGCATTTGATATGCATGTATACATATGATATATTGGGGATGATATAAAGGGACACAAGTATACTCGTAGTGCAACAAAAAATATTTTGCTAACAAAGCTCACAAATAATTTTGACAATAATTACTTTTAAAATGAAAATTTCCAGTTAGAACTGTTTATATAAACTAGTACTGAATTTATTATTTATATTATAAAATGCAGGAAATATGCAAGCAAAAAGGAATCATTTACTATTTAGTATATCAACATGATAATTAATGAATGATTATTCCACCGCATACGAGTTATCATAATATAATATGCACCCTCGTAATTTACTCACCAAGAAATATGAAATAACACTAGTACGCCACTGATTTAAGGCGACTTTTACAAATTCGTAAACCATTATAATATTTATAAGGCTTTTTAAATATTCCATGCCCCGGCAGGCACCTTAAGTTCGATAACATTGGCGTGGAAAAAAGCGATCGGGTGGGTAGCTTTTGGGGAGAGAAACTTGCGTATAAGTTTTGCTTCACAAATTTGAGGAAACTGGGAAATGTTTTTACTCTGAGCCTGGCTTAGATCAAAGTTTTTCAAGTAGGGTGCCCAATATCGTTCGATCATTTATAGTTTTATTTTGTATGTCGACAAAATAATTGGGCATCAATTTAAAAGTTATAGGACAAACAACCGAACTATACATAAGTAATTGCGAAATATATTCAATTATTATATATACTATTTAATTTAATCAAACAATACTTAAGAGCAATCATTGAACTATAAAAAAATGTAATAGTCAGCTGATATTGCATAATTTATAAGATACCCTATATCGCACAGTTTCTACTCTCTGTCTACACATTTAAGTAATATTTTTTACGGTATGAATTACAAAAGGTAATCTACATTAAATTAACAAATATGATGTTTATTTATCATGGAGTATATAATATAAAATAAGTAATTAACATTTCATTTCAAAATTAAATTTAAATGTAAAATTTTTAAAACTAGGGCGTTTTACAATTGTTTCGCAGTGGTAACTAAATTTATAACACACAGATGGTGCGGTGCTACTTTCAACATTATCAGTAAAATATGTACTTCATAAATACGTCTATAAAAAAAACACATCAAATGGCTTGAAAAAACTGTCTGATAATAATAACTGGTAATAATTAAGTCGTTTTTGTAGGTGCGTGAATAGCGCATCAGACTCACAAGTCGAGGGTCTAGGATTCAAATCGCATAGTTGGCAAATACTGCACAGGTTTTTCTAGCTGCATTTGAAACCATAGCATAGAACAAATTAGTTGAGGTAAAAACTGGCAATTATTACTCGTAAAGGTATTTGTCGTGACTATTTATAAATTGTGGATGTCTATATACTTCGTTTTGTAGGGAATATGATTAAAATAAAAATAATTGCCAAATGTTTTTCATAAAAAAACTGTCAAGCCAATATGTCAAGTTCTATTTCGGAGCGGAAATGAATACAAAACAATAAACAAAAAAAAAAATGCATATTTCAATTGAGGCGTATACTTACAAAGTGAACTTATTTCACTTCAACAAATTTATAGCGAATGCCAAAAAAACTGTTTACGGTGTCGATATTAAATATTTTTTTTGTTACTAGCTACATTTCAAATTGTATTTTACACTACAAATGGATATAACACAAAATATATAATATCTACATCCTACAAAGTTTTTGGGCATTTAACACAAATTTATTGAAGTGAAATGAGTTCACTTTGGAAACAAACGCCTCAATAATACTAAAATTTATGTAATCAGAGAGAAATTGATCAGATTAATTGAAAGATTTTCAATTATTTTTGGTATGGAAAAAATATAACTTAGAACCAATGCATTTTTGTATTTATTGTTGTGCTAGTAAAATTTAGAATATATTCATTTTTACCAGTCAGATGCAATATAGATATGAAGGTGACATAGTATCCTTATACTATTTGCACACAAACGAAAAGAAAGTAAGTCCGAGAGCCTCGCCAATTGATAGCAGCCGGACGAATTCGAAATGCGTTCCACTTGCCGGATGGCGCTCACAGAATCTGTCTAATTAGTTTACTTATTCTTCGAGTTGCCTCTATGGCTCAAATATACTTCTGATGAAGGTATTGCTTTATATACATTTATCAAGCCGGCTGAAATTTCTGACAATCCGATACAAACTTTTCACTGATTGTACAGCGAATTACCTGTACAGGAAAATTGATTTTAAGTTCACATCTTTTAGTAAACAAGCATGAAAGTATATGAAATATAAACTTTGTATACTTTAAAAGTTAAATATTGATAAACCTTTTGCGTTGATAAATCTATAAGTGTGTGTAATCCTCTTGTTTATATTGAAATATATAATTTTTTTTATAAAACTTATAACCAACAGTATTATGTTAGCATGGTTAAAATACTAAATAATATGTATATATATACACAGGCGCGGCAGAACTGATTAAGCAGCTTTGAGGAGTTATAAAAAAGGAACGGAGATATATCTGAAAAAAATGTTTTTACTGTCAAAATTAACAGCACATTTAATTTGACAATAATTAAGTTTAAAAAATAATTTCCTCAAGATTGTGGCCGTTAGCAGCAACGCAGTCTTGGAGACGATCTTTGAAGTTTTTTTACAGCTCGTTCACACATATCGCGAAGTATGGCGTTAATTTTTTCAAAAGTCCGCTTGATTCTGGTAGCGTGTGAGGGCAACGTTTAAATACTTCCTAGAGTGCTACCAGTTTCTTTCAACTGCCTAATCTAGGACAGAATCTAACGAAATTAAGAACGATAATATTGCTCGGGATGTTAAATTGTCGCAGAAAAACAGATCAGTTGTTTTCAAAATACGCGTTCATAGCAAAGCCACTATGTGGAGCGGTTTAAACTATGTTGGCTACTGAAATGCGGTCACCGACAAAACATAGAGAGTCGTGCATCTGTCTCCTCCACAACCGTTCGAACATGGACTGTTTTTAACTACTTAATCGGTTCTGCCGCACCTTGTATCTATATACATCATTTTTGAGTAAAATTTGATTTGTATATTTGAAAAAAAAAGGAAAAGTCGTCAGATTACAGGTAACTGGAAGCTCTATTAAATATAGGTAATAGGTTTTTTAGTGAAATCACTTATATAACACACCTTTGAAAATACGCTCTCCACATTTATATATATATATATATACCGTGGCATCATGAACATGGATCGTTTAGCAAAAGACCGCCAAGAATGCCGGTATTATAAGAAAATAACTTGAAATTTCATATGTGAAATTAGTAAATAAAGTATATCAAAGCAAAGTTTTAAGATAATAAAGGTGAGTTATTATGTTATTAATTTTCATGGAAGCTGTTTGGCCTTTGAAGAAATGCTAATTGAAGATTAGTTGTTTTCTTCACATTGGTAATAATTTATTTATAGTCGTGAAGGGTTGATTTTCCGGTAATACGTTTGTATAGATATTGTATCTAGAGAAAATTATCAGAGTTTCGGGTGTTGTTATAAACATGTAGTTAAAATTGAAATTATGCAATGAGACATTAAAATGTGCAGATTTTATAACAAAATAATAAATGAATAGTTATCTTTACAATTGCATAAATGGGCTGAATCTGGTATTACAAGTATTTTTAAAAACTAAGTTGCTAAACTTTTAAAATGTTGGTTGATTCGGTTGCTTGCGAACTGTATTTTGTAATCGTTTGTATTTCGGATAAGCCATAAAATATCATATTAGTTGAATTGCTTTAGTTTATAATTGCCGATATTGTCACCCATAAAGAAATATGAACAATGTGTTAGTCCAATATATATATTTGTAATTAAAAAAGTTATGAGTGACTAACGTTTACTACGAGTATATTCGATAACGTGGAATACACGTTCTCCGCTTCTATACAAAAAGACCGATAGAAGACCCACGATGTTGATTTCTAGGTTTTTAGAGCTAATGGCTTAATTTTAAAATTGTACAAATTTATATACTCATAATTCGGAACTCGCTATAAAAAAATCGGAATTATATTTATGAGAACGAGTTTCGGAATTCCAAAATTCGAATTACGTCTACGCAATCTCCAACACGCACGTTTTTGCGCGTTAATTTCTTATCATTATAATTTTGTGGACTGGCTTCGTTGATATCTACGACGACGATATGTAGTAAAATGAATGATTTATTGTATGCTTTGAAGACATTTTAATATGCTCGTCTGACTAATATGTCGTAAAAATATTTATAATAACAATAATGAATGTAAAACTCATTGTTAACATATCGCATAATCTGCCTCGGGCCAAAGGTTATTTAATATTTACATACAGGGAATAGAACGGTTATTGTATGTCTATTCATAGGTTATCATTCAGAGGCATACCGATACGAAGATGAATTAATAATGGTATAGCCAAACCATTGTTTGATCTATGGGCGAACAACAAAAAATGAAATATGCCTGCTTCTTGTGATATTATTTTATAGTGTGTTCAACACAAAATATGATATAAATATAACACAATACCGAAATATACAGTTGGCTTGCCGAATTACATTTCGATTTTTGTGATGCGGGTTAACTTAAAATTGACAGCGGCTTGATACCTTTCTGAGAAAACGGAAACAAAGCGATATTTTTTGAAAGATCCATCATACCGCAGAGGTAAACGGTCCATATTCAATTATAATCCGATACGAAATAACAATTCCGGATTTGAATATTCATGGTATTTTTTATGTTAAACGAAAAATAAAATATTCCGAATTTCAGGAAATATTAATAAAAACTATTGTGTTGCTAGCAAACTTTCAATATGTACGAGTACTTGTGTTTATGAATTATCTGGAGCAATGAAATACATACGTATTTTTGAAACGTCAATCTTTGATAGAAAGCGATTGAATTGGAATAATAATACAGTTTTATTTAACAAAATCAAATAATAAAATCTGTCACCATTTTTGTACAATCTATAAATATTTTATAAATGTAATAGTTAATGTATTGTAAGTGATCCGACTCACGAGCCGAGGGTCATTGGTTCGAAGCCCGCGTTGGTCGCAAATTTTACAAATGTCTATTCATTTGTATTGTAGCCATGACACGAACCCGAAACGGTTGAGCTAATTATTAACAACTATTACTCGTAAAAAATGAATGTAAAAAAAAACTTCATGCAATGAAGATCCCATGTGCTCCATATCGGAGCATATAAATTGAAAAAAAAATCATTTACATTCGTTTTTACCCTTTTTCTAAATTCTAATATTTACATCCGGAAATAGTAATATTTGATAAATTTTTAAGTAAAGAATATTGTGTAATTTTATAAGTAGAAATGTATTATTTAACTACTTTTATAAAGATACGTTTTTTTCTTTCCTTAAATATTATTTTTATGCTTTTTCGTAACTTATTAATATATATATTGTTTTTTATTTAATCATAGTACATATTTATATAATGGTTAGTAGAGTTATTTGTAACAATGCTTAGAATTCGTCGTTTTT
>JAPMAG010003185.1:0-10463 GCA_036584685.1 Rhyacophila sp. Rhy_31_5
ATAATAATCATTTGAATATCAAAATAACACCTCTTATTGGAAAACCCTATACTAGACATATATAGCCAAATCATTTTATATAAAATTCACAGCAATACTCGTATACTTTATTATATTTTCAGACCAGTTTTATTATGAACAACAAGTTATTTTAAACTTTACTTAAATATCAACGGCTGATCAGATCAAAACATTTAGACAATGCAATGTTTTTTTCTGAAAATTTGCATATTTTAATTAAATGTTGTTGTATTTCAGTAAAAATGAAAGACACACTTGAATTTTAATACTTACTATGGAAAATAGTTATACTATTTTTGTTTTGAATTGCATACTTAAATTCCATCTTCAATTTTTATATATTTTACATAAATATCATGAATATACGAGTACTTTTGTTCAAAATATGACATAATATTTATCTAAAAGTAACATATTTAAAAAAAAAATGCCATTAATATCTGTTAATCTAGGTAGGTCTGAGCATAGTGCATTAGACTTACAACGTGTAGGTCGCAGGTTCAAATACCGTGTTATATATTTATTCACCAGTTTTTGTATATAAGACAAGATCAAAGTGCTTCAGTTAATTATGAACAACGATTTCTCATAAAAAACAATTATTTAGAAAAAACTTTATACTGTGTAGGTTTTAAATAATTAAAAAAAGGGAAAGAGTCTAATAAATATTTTAAACCCCTAAGAAACAATTGATATTTCAGTAAATTTACTGAATAGGTATAAAAAAAATCTTGTCAAATATTAAAAGAATAAAATACGTTAAAACTTAATTTCACTAAAGTGTAGGATATTAACACTGTAGATTATTTCTTTGAATATAGAGATTACTCTCCCGATCGCTATGTCTAGTGACAGATTAAATTAGATTGATAATGATAATTAAGCATTCGATTAAATTAAGTTCATGACTGACTGCACTACCATCTTAAAAGCTTTTATGTCTCCATATTTACTATTTCAGTTATCTACTTGTCTTTTCTGCACATATGTTGTAAATATCGTTTCACACTATATAAGCCCATATCCTTTCTTTTAAAAACGAAAACGACGAGTGAATAGTTAATTGAAATACTTGTTTACTAATAAATGTTTTAAAGATAATGTAATTTTTACTTGCTGGGTAGTGGTTAGTTTGAAATAACTAACGATTTAGAGCAGCAATATACTCACTCGTCGTTTTAGAACCTGTTTCACTGGGAAGATCAGCTGCGTACAAAACTTTCACTCATTCATGTGAACAATAATAATCAACGTACGTATTGCCATATTAATATATCATCTCAAGTTATCTATGGCCTTCCGCATAATTTTATACGGGCTACATTGTTTTATAATACACTCCATATAATTATATTGTCTTTTATTTAATTAGAATATTATTGTGAGCGATACTTTAATAAATATTTTATATATTTTTTTAATTTCACACACAGTTCATTAGTTATGATATCACTATAGCAAAATCTCAATAATTCATATCCAGCTAATTCGTAGATCCCTTTATTTGTGACGAACTGCCAGTCCTTTGGGAAAATTACGGTAATTCATAAAAAACAATGCACTTTGGTCTCGTCGTTTATTTGTAACACTTTTTCTCCTCAAGACTACCTTAGAGTTTTATAATTCGTAATTTCCAGGTAAATCATCCCATTTTTTCACATAGGATGACGCACTACTTAGTTTTCCGACACAATAACTTATATAAATTCGGTGTTTATATTTTTTATTGCTTTTAGGAGCCAATACAGACGATTCATGCTTTTGATTTTGCGCTTTTTTCTGCAACTATGATTCTCGACAATGCAATAGATCGCTGCCGTAATCAAAATTATAATAAAAAAATGACCAAAAATTTTCAGTTTAAGTTTTTTTATCTTTTTCTTATTTTTTTTATGGTTTTAATACGTTATTTATTTGCATTTATGTATTCCATATTTTCAATAAATTAAGTTAACTAGAAACTTTCTGTTTTTTGTCTTCAATTACTCATAATCTCGCTTTTTTGAAAATCCGTATAATTTGTAATTAACTAGAGGTTTCTTGGCACTATAAATTATCACGACTATACTGTATTAATATCTATGTGTGCGTGTCAATTTTCTGCCATTTTGGGTGTATTTATTACGAGTAGCTTATGTTTGACATGCAACTTTTGATAGCAAAGAATATCAGCTTCTTTTTGTTAAAAAGTTTGGCATAATTTTGACAGTATAGAATCCAGTTTATCTACGCATAGAATATCATACTTTTACCATCTTATATTAGTAAATAAACATGCTGCATTTAAACGCATGTTAAGTTTTTGAGAAGAAATGGTATTTGCAAATAGTAATTTCAGATAAAATATCTTTATAAATATAGATACTGTAGAGCAAGTGTTCTCAACCGGTCGATCGTGAAGCGAAATTTGGTCGATCTCAATTAGGATTGTGAATTTTTGAAAACATATTTCAAATTTACGACAATGGATGAAAACAAAGATATCCTGGTTGTAGGAAAAAATAGTTTCGCTACATTTGTAATTTTTTGTTCATGGAGTGGTTTATTTTTATAAAACTAACAATATTTTGTAGTACTAAAGAACTAAAAAATTATCTTTATGAAAAATTCTTATACGATCCTTGTTCGAAGTCGATCACCATGAAAACTAAATATAAAAGTAGCTTTTAGCCTCGAAAATGTTGGGTACCCTTGCTGTACACTGTACAGCATCGAAACAAGTAGAAGCATAAGGCCTGCATTCATTTACAAGTCGCTGACCCAGGCAGAAGATGCAATTGCAGGCAAGCCCATTTATTACGTATTATAATGCCAATCCAGCTGTAAAAGACAAGACTTTGCACTAATAAAGCGATAGCGGAAGTGAAATGAAATGTTGAGAAGAAAAAAATGCAGTTGAGTGATTGCATTAGAAGTACGAAGTGCAATGCGACCGCACTTCACCTATTAGTCTACCTACTACCTTATATTGCGAAACAAGTTAGATGCATACTTGTAAACAGTGGTATCGGAAAAAAAATAGTTATATATCGACTCTGTTTAGGTAAAAAGGCGTAATCGTCAGTATTTTGACAAGTGTTTTTATTTGAGAATCACAATGTACACAACTAAATACATGTTCTGTTAAAAGGAATTAAGTCTGAAATGCCGAATTATTATCGAAATTCAGGTTTAAATTTTGAAAAAAGTACGACCTACTTAGTTTGTACGGAAAGAAATTTTAATGATTTTTTTTAATAACCTTTTTAATTATTAAGTCAGGAAAATGCAATGCCAATTTTTTGGTTATCATGCACTTCAAGTTTGTATTAATATGACGTTGACTAAAAATCATGAAAATACGTTATGCCTCCTTTAAAATTTGTTCTGTGAGGGTTCTTTTTTATCTAAACACGGTCGATAGTATTTCACCTTTAAAGTTATCAGTGTAAAATACTAAAAAAGAACCATCAAAGCAATATGAAATAAAGTAAAAAATATATTAGTTAAATTAAATTTGGCGGAAAACTGCTCGAACAATAGTTCCTCGAATGGAAAGTTCCTCTAAACGAAAATTGCTCTTAATAATGAAATAAGTCACATATTTTTTTATTGATTTATTAAATATATATAAAGACAAAATAATTAAATGTACTCGGAAACTTTGACAAGAATAGATTCTGAAGTGCCAAGACTATGACACATATTTTTTTTAGTTTTCTTGCATTCTCAGTACATGATCAAGCCAAATTTATCGTCTCATTTTCACTTTGGATTTAATGTAAGATTGCATGGTTCATTCTTTTATCACCTCATTTTGAGTATAGTCATACTGCCGCACTCCGTCGCAAGTATATGTTTTCTAAAGACAGTAAACGGTTATTTTGAGACCACGTAAGACACCATGATTTGCTACCATAGAGCAGCACCATCAATATGCAAGCGTTTGAAAGGCGGCATATATCTGAATGCCTGAAGAATGCTAAAATTGCATCTCAACGTGGCATGTCTCTTCTTGAAGCCAGCCGGATTTCGTCGTCACGGTAGGCCGCTGAAACCATATACAGGTGTATTCGAGAGAGTTACGGGACTCTGGTATGACATGAGAGGATGCAAGAGGACTGGCCAATGACAATGACTCATGAAGGGAACATGTAGTGTCCATATGATCGAGCTAAAAAGCTTGACATGTTTTAAGAAGAAGAAAAGGAAGTTTGCTTGCGATCTCTATGATCATCTTATTTTTTGCGGAGATGTAGGTTCCGAAGTTCTTAAACAATTTTTATAACAGGTTTATACAATTAATAATTGTTATCAGTTATGAGTAGCTTAACCATTTTCAGTATAATAACAATATAACAACAATAAATGAATTAACATTTGAAAAAATTGTGACGAGCGCGAAATTCACGCTCACGACCCTCGGAAAGCTAGTCAGATGCGCTATGCACTGATTTATAAATAATAAATAAAATATAAATTTAAATTTATATTTATATTTTAAAGGATTTATTTTGACCATATCGACCCTGTTTAGGCAAAAAGGCTAAAGCCTCAGTTTTTTGAAGAGTGATTTTATTTGAGAATCACAATGTATACAACTAAATATACGTTCTGTCAAAATAAATTAAGCCAAAAATCCCGAATATTATCGAAATTAAGCTATACATTTCTAAAAAAGTACAATCTATTAAGTTTGTATTGAAAGAAAAAAGCATTGAACGTCAATTTTAATGATTTTTTTTAATAATTGTCTAATTATCATATCAGAAAAATAAAACACCAATTTATTGGTTATCGTGCACTTCAAGTTTGTGTTAATGTGAATTTGACTAAAAATCGTTAAAACACGTTTTTTATGCCTCCTGCAAAATTTGTTTTGTGAGAGTTACTCTCTTTTACCTAAACGCGGTCGATATATATTGTATATGTGATTGTAGGCTACAACTAATACTTTTAATGGTGTAACAATGTGAAAAATAAAGTCACTTATATTAAAAGTAAAAATAATTAGATTTGTTGGCGCTTTAATTTGATTTAATTGCAGTAATTAAAACGTGAGGAACGCCAATGGAGACAATGACATAGAGAAAATGAAGCTTTTTAATAACTGAGAGAGAAAAAAAAACTTGAATGCATCTCTTGATACTTCCGACTGCTAGTGATTTGTGATACATAGCGTTAGATTTAATGGGATTAAATATTTTTATGACGTGTTTAATTAATCTTTTGATTAAGAGTAGTTTCTATGTATGTATTTTATAATTATCACACTTGGAGTGTAGATAAACTTTAGTTAATATTTTTAATTTAAAGCTGTGATATAATAGCTCTTTCGTCTCCTATTAATTGTACTATTACATAATCTTGCATGAATAGTGGATTTTTGATTGCAATTCAAACATCATATCGACCGTGTTTTATTAAAAGGGTGTAACCCTAAAAAAATAAATTTTACAGGAGGCATAAAAACGTGTTTTAATAATTTTTAGTCAAAGTCACATTAACAGAAACTTGAAGTGCATGATGACCAACAAATTGGTGTTTTATTTTCCTGGTCTGATAATTAAAAAAGTTTGTGAAGAAAAGTCATTAAAACATATTTTCACACAAACTTAGTAAATTATCCTTTTTCCAAAATCTAAAGCTGAATTTCGATAATAATTCGGCATTTTAGCTTAATTCCTTTTGACACAACGTGTATTTAGTTGTATACATTACGATTGTCAAATAAAAATACTTTTCAAAAAACTGTGGGTTACGCTCTTTTACCCAAACAGAGTCGATATTGTTAAGTTTTAATTAACTCATATACTTAGTACAGTTTCTTTTTTTCTCTCGTATACGCGTGTACATATACCTTTGTTCTGTCATCAAGGGCTTAAAATCAAACAACGTTATCTAAAAAAATGCGTTTTATTTTTTATTTGTGATAATGTTGTTTTACGTTTTTGACTACATACTTGTCAAACAACAATATGTCAATCTTTTCTAGTTTCTTCTTAAATTGTGTGTAAAGTTTAACGTTGATTTCATAAAATTGCCTTTGTTTAATATAAAATGACTATATACGTTAAACTGTTAGCGTTCTTGTTACAAGAAAAATCAAATTATCAAACAAGAAATTATAACATTTGAACATTAGGTTTTAAATAAACATCTTCTTTGTTGAGTTCTTACATACACATACTTAAGATATCTCAATTTTGCCATATTTCACATGGTGTAGTTAGACCCCGTTAGACTAGTTGGTAGCGCGCACGCCTATCAAGCGGGGATTCCGCGTTCAAGCCCGGGATGATTACAAAATTTTTCAAATGTTTATTCATTTGTATTGTAGCCAGGACATGAACCCGAAAAGGTTGAGCTAGTAATTGACACTTATTACTCGTAAAAAAATAAACTGTCAAAACAATCTTCACTTTGTGAATATCCAAATGCTTCGTTTCGGAGCAGATATGGTTAAAAGAATAACCTCTTATGAACACAATTGTTACCATACACAGACACTAGAATATTTCTAGCCCATAAAGGAACACCGCAATAAATTATAACAAGATAATTTATTCTCATTTTCAAAACTACTTATACCCGTTTTCTCAGCACTTATATGCGTGTACTCTTCCGCGGTAGATGCCATTTTTACATCAACAGTTTTACCCGTATGTTACTCACATGAGGCGTTTGAAGATTGGCAGGTATTCTTGAAAGAAATCATCGGATTAAGCGAAATTCTCTACACAAACCTGTTCGAAAGTACGGCAGACTGGCATGAATATTGCTTTAATTCGCTATTTGGAAATAATACGTGATATGTACGAATATATAAACAAAACACTGCTTCGTATTCATGAGTTGTGGCTTGTGAAATATAATATTTTCAACTCTATAAATACAAAAAATATGAGAATACTTTGGATCACATTTTAATTATGATCCTTGATATTTAATTCTATTAAACTACGCAAAAACCTATATATCCGCCCTCCAAACTTTCCTATCTTTCTGTCTGTCAGTCATTCACTCTCAGTGTTTTTGCATATCTAGAGAAGGTGGTCACCCACCGTGGTCTAGTAGGTACTTGGCAACCACACAAATACCTTTATGTTATATTAGGTCCACCATACTTAACAAGTTTGTCGCCCCCGTGGTTGAGTGGATAATGCCATCCGACTCACGAGTTGAGGGTCGCAAATTTGAGGTCCATGTTGATCACAATTTTTTTTGTGAAAACTATTGGTATTTGTGCCGAATACCAATAGTTTGGTTTGCGAATTAGTTACGACTTGTTTGCTGGCTTGAACGTACTTATTTTCCATTATAGTTGAAGTATATCTTAAGTATTTAACTATTAATTCCATTTCATTAAAAACCATGAATTTTATAAATCATAAATTTTATATACGTCATCCTCATTAGGCTAGTTGATAGCGTGCACGTCTATCAAGCGGGGATCTTGGGTTCAAGTCCCGGGCTGGTTGCGAAATTTTACAATTGTTTATTCATTTGTATTGTAGCCAGGACACGAACCCGAAATGGTTGACCTAATAATTGACGATTATTACTCGTAAAAACTGTCAAAACAATCTTCACATTGTGGAAATCAATATGCTTCATTTTGGAGAGGACTTGATTAAAAAAAATACCTAACAAAATAACTTTGGTGTTCTAATTCTTAAAAATATCAAATTAACGATATCGGTCTAGTTATTTCTCTTATTCTTACAATATTAATAATGTTAAATAATATTCATTTAAAAAAATTCAATATTGGCATGAACGCGATATGTTAAGTTTTTGTTATTTGTTTTCATTCAAAATCACTCTCATCTGACCGTTTTTTGTTTCGTCACTATACTACAGATTTTACACCCATTTACGACGATATTTTTTACAGTTATGCAGTTAAATTGAAACTTAGTTTATTTCAATAGAATTTTAGATTTGCCTATTGTACGCTATTTTTCTGTAAAATTTAGGATTATCTTATTGTTTTGAAGATGTTGACGAAATATGAAAGTGTTCATAACTTTTCTCGTTTTAAATATCATCAAAGTGTAATTATAAAAAGGAAGACTTTTAAAATGAATTTACAGATACTTTTAGAAATAGTGAACGTATTGCATTAGTTCAATGAACAGGCACAATTAATTGATTTAACAAGTTGCCAGTCAGTCGATTAAACGAAGCAAAACGTCAAATACATAAAACTTCTTCTTCAAAATGCGCGGTATCACCTCTAATAGTAATTTCAAAATCATATCCCAGATACGAGTACGTGCAGTGGTGTTATTTTATACGACAAGCGATTCTTCGTATAATGAAAGCAAGTAAAATTACACAAGCTACTGTTGATGATTAAGGCATTCGAATGTCTCATAATCGAAGAATATTACGAATGAATAGAGTCAAAAGCAAAGACACTTACTTCTTTTGAGAGATGTACTAACTAAAAAAAAAGATTTACAAAAAGTAGCCAAGTACGTAAAACATTTTAACATTATTAGAATATGATTTATAAAAAAGCGTCGTACAAAAAAGGGTCTTACATCTAATTATTTCTTTAATCGCTAAAAAAACTATTCAAAACTTTTACTTGCAGATTTGTATCAAATTCTGACAATAAATAAATACTAAAATCGTAAATATTAGGTTATACACAGTGGCTTAGTGAAAATATGTTCGGTTAAGAGTGCGTGGGGCACAGTTTTGATTCCGTAGCTTTTTAAAATGTCTTTTGTTGGTATATTGACGACATAATGATAGAAACGGTAGTAGATATTTTACTTTTTTAATAGTTTTATAATATTAATTATAGCACAGTTTTATACACTTCTCAAAGTCTTAAAGCATAGTTTCACTATTTCGGTTGGAGGGTTTAATGTAGATGCCAAAGGTAATTTCAATTTTTTGTGGCCTCAATTGATAAAAAAAGTGTATTTTTTATGTTGTATATATATTTAAAAATATTGTTAAATTAAACATCAGATATGTTTACTGCTCCTCTTGAAATTGTTGGACTAACTTAAATTTCGAGTAAAATTATTATTCTATCAAATATTAATTAAATAAACGTTAGGTTCTAAAGCCTGTGATAGGAAGAATTACGAGTAGCTACGGAATCTAACCCGTTTTTTATGAACTCACATGGAAAATACGAGTATGTTCATTGAACTATCCAAAATCCACTATAATGCAAAATTACATGAATAATAAATGGTTGAGCTTTTTGTCTTCATAGGTAAAGCTACGAGTAGGTACCTCAGAATGGTTAATAACGTTCCCTCTAAAGTGAGCGCGTGTGCGGCCGCATACCTATTAAAAATTGTCTGCACACATGTTTCTATATTTCGCACACATCTGATTGAAAAGAACTTGTAACGATATTTTTGTTTTGCGCAAGTATATATTTACTTTAATATTTTATGGTGGGTTCTTGGGTTCCTTTCATTGAGATGTGTGCGTAACATGAAAACACTACATACTTACTCGTATTACGTTACGTATTTCGAATAAAAATATAATGAATTATGTTATTTATGATTTCGTGGTGCATTATGTTGACTTGTTAATTTTATCTATGAATGAATATGCATATTTGCGCAATCGCATTTTTCCCCGCGCATATAAGTTGAAGGACCGCACACACGATGAAAAAATTTGAGGGAACGTTGATGATAAATACTCGTAACTATACACTACTGGATTATCTGAACAGGCATACTACAAATACTTTTGGCGTACGGAATGCCCACCACTCAGTTTTAAAAGGCTACATAATTAAGTAAATCGATTTATTCGTATATAATATACGGAGAATGACAGCTTTACTTTTACTGTTTTAAAATAATATGTGATTGAATTCGAAGCAAGGCTATTTAGCCACAAATGGCAGGAAAGTTGCCACGTCCTTCATCAATGACCATTTGTGGAATATGATAGAGAAAGGGAAACTATGAATTATTTTAATGGTTCACTGAAATGTTATATATTATAGTTATAGATGCTCAAATAAAAATCAACCGATGGCCAAATTCGGAAATAAATTTCTTGCTGGGTAAATAATATAAGAGCATTGCGTATGTTAGGTTTTGTGATACGAACATCCAGGGTCTTTTCACATGTTACAGTAATTAAAACTCGATATAATTCTTTTGTTAGAAGTAGACTTGAGAGTGGTTCTATTTGTCTGGGCCCCGCAACAGTTGAAATACAGCCTTATGGCGGAGAGGGATCAGAAAAAGTTTCTGAGACTTCTGTATCTAAGGATGTATGGATACTATCCGTGGCTTTATCCGACTGACTTTCTGTTGGGTATGCTTAGTGACTGTAGTTTAAAATTTAGAACGAATCTTTACTTAGACGTGCATTTTTTTCGAATAATACGTGGTGTCGATGAGAATTCTGTCATTCTGGCTAATATTAATATTTATGTGCCCGATAACTACCTGAGAAATCGAGAA
>JAPMAG010003186.1:0-10463 GCA_036584685.1 Rhyacophila sp. Rhy_31_5
CAAATAAAACCACTTTTCAAAAAACTGAGGGTTACTCCCTTTCACCTAAACAGGGTCGACATAATAAAAATAATAGTTTACTCATGTAGTTTTCTGACTTTTTAGTATGTGTAATAGTATTTACTTCTAGCACGAAGTTGAATTATAAAAAAAGTACAAATACATTTAAGCACTATCAAGCAAGGATTTCGGGTTCAAGCCCGGGCTGGTTGTAAAAAAAAAGAAATTTTTATTTATTTATATTGTAGCCAGGACACCTATCCGAAATTGACAATTATTACTCGTAAAAATACTGTAAAAATAGTTTTCAAACTGTGAAGAACCATATGCTTCGTTTCGGAGCGGATATGGTTAAAAGAACAAATACATTATATAAAACTGTTGTGCCAATATATGATACTTAGGAAAAGTTACAAATAAAATTACCTCTCACAAATGAGGGGTGTATTTCTAAAGTGAACTTATTGTCACCCTTGTAATTGCACGGATAGTGGCATCCAGCTCATGGGTCGAGGGTCACGGGTTCGAGGCCCAGGCTGGTCGCAAATTTTACAAATGTTTATTTATTTGTATTGTAGTCAGGACACGAACCCGAAACGGTTGAGCTTATAACTAACAATTATTACTCGTAAAAAATGATTTTTTTGATAATCTTCATGCTACTAAGATCCCCTATGCTCCATATCGGAGCGTTTATGGAATTTTAAAAAAAAAACAAAAAATGTCTTACCATTAAAATTTTGTACTAAAACTAAATTTGATTTTTCAACAAAGCTTAATAATAAATCAATCAGTTTCATTGACATAAAATATTATATTATAATATTTTAATATGTAAAAGTGCAATTTAGTAAAGATATATACTAAGTATTTTTGGCAACCCTTCTTTATAATGTATATGTTTTACTTAAAAATCAAAGAAAAACTGCATTGACTGAGATATTAAATACCTTTCCATTAAGAAAAATATTTTTAAATTACCATCAATAAATATAATTAAAGGTGAATCAATAACTATTGATTCCCTATAAAATTAAACTATTGTAAGATTTTTCTTTATTTTATTCAAATCTTATTATAACATATTGAAAAATTCAAATATATTTTTTATTATTTTGGTGTATTTAATATAAATATCGTTGTATAGTGAGTAATATAAGTCAAGTCAAGTCATATAAAAATTTGCATTTTAAAATATAATAATTAAAATGATATTATTCATCTTTTGTTAGCACAATAAATTACTTAGTAACTTAAAGGTGCGACATTTTATATGATAATATTATGTTAGGAATGACGCTTATAAAATTGTAAAGTCGTAGAGTACTCAATAGTTCAAATAATGCCAAGGATTTTAATCATTAGATTAGCATATACATTATTGGATTAAAACGGAAAATAATTATCAGATCAACGAAAAAAATCAGTCATTAAACCTTCCTACAGCGTACCACATTATAGAGAATTTTCATATAGCATTTTAGGCAGTTTCCCCTATAATGGTCCTCTCGATGGCGTATTTTTTTTTACAAAACGTACACATTTAATAACATGTATGTACATAATATATATGTATACTCGTATGTGTATGTATAAAAATTTTGAAAAATCTTTTAATTGCTGATTCTTATAGCGAAGTCCCAATTTTTAGCCCGTGAGGTGGTTGACTGTAAATGTTCTTTGCAAATAAGCAAGAAGTAATTATACTTTGTTTATATATCTAGAGTATAATAATCTTAAGGTTCAACATTTAAAACTTATACTTATCTATACAGGCATTTTTCACAAAAACTCTATATTGTATTATTTTTTTACATTTTTTTTATAATTTATTATAAATAATTCTCGTTTTCATTAGTTACACTTATTTATAAGTAATAGTTAAATTCAAAAGTGCCGTAAAAGAAAATCCTTCAGTGAAGTAGGTAGAACTGTAATATTTCTACCGATAATTCTATATGAGAGATATTATATGTACTATTTTTCTCTTAAAAGCATACATTTTTTTATATAAGTAATCATAATAAATGTTTTTCTTTTGAATATTTTTCTTAAAAGACAATAATGAATATATATCGACACAAATCAAAGCTGCTTTTTCAAAATGCGCATAACAAAAAGTTTACGTAAACTTTTTGTACAATAAAATTTCACCAAAATACTCCATTAATTATGTTACAAATTATGCAAAACACGGATTAATATTAACTTTTAAACAATCTCTCAGTATAATAATTTATCGATGATGATTTGGCTTACGATCTTATCAACTGCAAAATCCTCCCTTTAGCTTTTTCTATCTTTAACTTTTTTTCTCTAATTATTTACAACTATTTTATCTGCATATTTTTTAACATACTCTCTCCACGATACTCTGAAGTAATCAAGAAATTGAGATTTTGCTGGTGTTCCTTCAAATACTCTGCGATATGTTTAGAGTCACTGTGACTAACAATATATTACCGATACTCAAAATGTTTAAAATTTCTATAAATATGAATAGTTTGGTTTTTTATTCTAAACACCATTGATGTTGTTTTAGAAAACCTAAACGGCGTTTTTTTATTTTTTGTTGTTCGTTCAAAAAATTAGATTTTGTTCGAGAGTATTTTGAATTTTAACCCTTTGATTAGTGAGTTTAGTTTTTCGCACACAAATTCTAGGTGCGAGTTACTTTTGGACATCGCATTTTTTTTAAAATTTAATCCAAACTGATTCCTGAGTCTTAATATAACTATTTAATGTGTCAGCTCTCATTTCATTGAAATCACGGGACTGATTCATCTAACGTTTATTTGTTTCTGTATCAAAGGAACACTTGTGTGAAAAAAAATTAACCCAATAGGACTAATTTATGTGACATTTTTTGTGTTTCTATGAACAGAGTAATTTTTTTTTTGCTTATTTATAATTTTCATAAAAAAATTAAAGCGAGCATAAGAGAATTCTTCAATGTTTTTTTAATTTTGTTTTTATTAACTTATTGTTTTGTAATATTGACGTATTTTTTTCATAAGTAAAAATAAATGTTATTATTATTATGAAATTTATTTGGTATTTATTTTGGAAAAATAAAAACTTTTAATGAAAAAATGGCTCTGAAAATAAGACGATAAAGCATCTGGGCATACATGTATGCTCATATAAAACAAAAAGTTAATAACAGCTCTTTAGCACAAAAAAATCGAGTATTTAATCTATAAATTTTTAAACAATACACTCAAGTATTTTTTACGTATGTTTTAAAGAATTTTATTTTTTAATTTGTGAAATTTCATGGAACTTTATGAGTTTTTATGTCATAATTACAGCATTTCCTCAATGTAGCACTACTCTTCTCCAACTACCCGCACTATGGACTATGTGTACACAGACATCGATTTTACTTGACACCTACACAAAGACATAATGAATAAACTACGCGATTTGAATAAATATTACATAATTAACACTCAATGAAAATACATGCAATTTTCATACGATTTGCATAAAGAACCGCCACTACCACATACGCAATTACTGGTCCACGGAAAATACCACCAATACACGTACAGACGCATTGTTTCTAAACGCCGGGTATACTATTTCGCCATAGTACTCCTATATACATATACGTAGTATCTAGCTCGCATATTAAATATGCAAATAGATATAAATGACATTTTATTGATTTTCGTATGTCACTAATACATGGAAAACTTTTGACTACTGTGTATATTATACGTCCGTTTTTAAGCTGAAACTTTAGGATTCAGCTTCCGTAACCACACACAACTAAATAATTATTTACGTATATTTTAATCTACGGCATAGATTTACTGGTTAAAAAATGAAATTGCATTGCAAAGTAGTATAAATAATGCAAAATACTCACTAAGTAATTATTTAATGAATATTAATGTCGCACTTTAGTAACGAGTTTGATATTTCCCTCATAACTTGATAATTTTATTAGTTTTATTGTAAACCTTGCCATAAAATATAGATTTTATATTTTTTAAATAGAAAATATGAGGGGTGTAGGTATTTCTAAAGTGAACTTATTCCATATCAAAAAAAATGGGGTAAATGCCAAAAAAACGTTTACGGTGTTGATATTACATATTTTTTTGCTACTTTCAATGCAAATTAAGAGAGTTTAAAGTCAAACAACGGTTTTTAAAAAGGTAGTATTTTATAAAAAACCATTTTTATTTCCTTGGAACTTTCGAAAAGGATATGTTTATTTAGAACTTAATGTTCAAATGTTGTTATTTGTTGATGTTTGGTAATTTGATTTTTTTTGTAACAAGAATGCTAACAGCTTATACAGTCTTTTTATATTAAACAAAGGTAACTTTTTGTCATAAGCGTTAAACTTTACAGACAATTTATGAAGAAACTAGAAAAGATTGGCCTACCGTTGTTTGACAATTATGTAGCCAAGAACGTGAAATAACAATATCACAAATGAAATTTTGAAATGTATTTTTGTAGATAACGTTGTTTGATTTTTAGCCCTCGAATTGTATTTTTCACTACAAATGGATACAACAAAAATATGTAATATCGATACTGTAAACAGTTACTTGGCATGTGCCAAAAATTTGTGGAAATGGAATAAGTTCATTTTGAAAATACAAAACTATGTAATTATAATATGACATCAAAAATATAACGTAGTCAAACGCATGCTTTCAAAAAAAAAACTTATTTTATAATACTTATAGAACACATTAGATTTGTCATTTATATAATTTCACCTAAAATATTACAAATTTGAATTCATATGGAAAATCTAGTAAAAATATCTTATTAATAAGTAAAAATAGAATCTAATGAGTGATTTTATGTTAATGAATATACGGTTCACTTGCATTGCCACTTGTTTCGTTTTGGTTTTGAAAATGTTATTAGATTCTTTTGAGTGTATGCGTGCTGTCTGTGAATTTCCATGGCAACCGAACTAATATATTTGCAGGTATGGCTAGCATACAGATTGGATGGCGAATTGGTGGGATTTTGTGTCCAGAGATTCTCAATTTTAAAAACCACAGTCTACATTAAGACACACATAAAAAGTAATGTTACCTTTTATTTCGTTTATTGATACAATTGCTACAACAGCAACAATTAATATGATGCTAATAATTTTTGCAATGACTTTTTAACTATTTTTAATTTTTCAACTTTAATTTGTGTTTTATATTTTCTCACTCGTACACAAATATATCAATATAACTAGTTTTACACGAGTAAACACCAAGGTTTTCCCTATTTTTTTCATTTTGCGTGCTGCTCATCTATTTATATATGTAACAAAATAAGATGCGAGTGTGCAAATATGCATATTCATTCCTAGATATAATTTAGTAGTTACCATAATGTACCACGAAATCATAAATAACGTAATTCATGGCGTTTTTGAAATACGTAACATAATACGAGTAAGTGTATAGTATTCCCATGTTCCGCACACATTCCAAAGAAAGGAATCTGAGAACCGACATTAAAATATATAATTGTGCAAAACATAAAAAATATGGTTACAAGTTCCTCTCTTTGAAATATGTTCGAAAGATGAAAAAATATGTGAAGACAATTGTTAACAGATTTAGAATAAAAGCATTGATCAGCAGTCTGCCTTGTTTTCAATTCCATGCTAGTATTAGGTGCCCTATACACTCCGTAATGCTGACGACTCTATCAGTTTGGCCAACTAAGCCCCTTTGTTCACTTTGGGAGTCTTCGCAGAAATGGTTTTCGTAAATTTACTAAATGTCTCAAACTTGGCTTTGGTGGATACCATATATGTGTACATAATTAAACAGGGTATTAATTTTTTTCGTAAATGTTTTTAATTATAAAAATAAAAGTTTTAAAACCACTGCCCCGTTGCATAGGTCTATGCGTAGTAGTTTGTATGCACATTTGCTGCACCCCTGCAGTTTGCAATTCGACCAGACCGGCCAAAGCGCCTGCGCGGTACCACTATAAGCCTCAAACTTCTACGTACAGCAAACTATACATGCACTTTTGCATATACTAACATTACCAATACAGAGGCAAATTATGAATATATTTAACTCAACCGTCATTGTTTATTTATATTAAAACAAAATGTTGTATTCATTTAAGTATTTGAAACTGATAAATCATTTGTGGCCGTAAGTAAATGTTTTTAAATAAGTAACATTTGTTTTATTTTTCTTTTAAAAAAGGTAAAAAGACAAAAAATAACTGATAATCTAATATAATTTTTGAGTTATTTGTTGTATGTTATATCCATATATTAGTCTTTTTAGATTTTGTTTGTTTTACATACTCGTATATTAATTCTTCATGAATCCCTAATTAAAAGCAGTATACAATTTTTCATTTCAGCTTATGAAAAATAGATTATTAATTTGAAAAATATAAGAATGATAGATCACATATACAAATATTGTTTCATAAAAAATGAGATACTGAAAAGAAAAAAATATGAACTTCCCTTATCGAAAACGTCAAACAAGAATTAAATAATTTTCAAACGAAAATTAAATTCAAAATAGTTTAATGTAAGTTAAGTCCATATTTTCATGTAAAACAAACAACTCAATTTTTATCGAAAAATAATCAGTCGATTTAACAAAATTATTTTTGTAATTCTATTTTCCACTAAATCGTGTTTTTCAGCAAAAATAGATAAATAAATGGTTAATTTTATCATGCCAAGGTGATTGTCACCCTTCTAGGTAAGTGGATAGTGCATCCGACTAACGAGCCGAGGGTCTAGAGTTCAAACCCTGTAGCTGGCAAAATTTGCATACATTTTTTCAAGTACATTTGAAATCATGACATGGACCAAATTGCTTGAGCTAATAACTGACAATTATAACTCGTAAAAAATCTATCAAAAAAATCTAAAAAGATTCATATGCTTCATTTCGAAGTGGATATGGTTAAAAAAAAGTGACCCTAAATATCAATAATGTTTTTTGTAAATCCTTATGCTTAAACTTCTTAGTACGAACCTGGCTTTACATACTCTCACGCATACATTCGAGTCAGTAGGAATATTGATGCTTGCATTTGTTTATATTATATTAAAATATATAACGAATCCGTTATATGACAACGAAACGAGAACAAACGCGCCGCAGCCTCTGGCGCCTTTTGTCTATGATAGCAACCGTTAAATTTTTATTGTCTTTTATAAAATATACAACATACTGATGAAAGGAAAACTATCAAACATTCATTGGTAGAAGAAATATCTTATAAAGATTGTACGCCGGTATAATTAATTTTATTGTATTTCTGGGGTCGCACACGTGTATCTGTTTTATAGGAGTTGAATTGAATAGATATTTTTTGTATTTTATTAAGACCTATAGAAAATCTTGAATACTGAACATTTTTCATGTTTCGTTATTTTGAAATGGTGAATTTTATCTTATTTTATGATTAAATCTGGAAAAAATATACAAAATTTGAAATTTTAGTGGATTAAAATTTTAAGATATGGATAATCCGTCAATAGTTGATGAACTTGATGGGAATTAATATGGGAATTAAGTTATTTGGTAAACCGCTACATAATATATATATATGAAGCACCTAATTACAAACAGCAATATAAGCACATTTCAATATTGTCGGCAATCGATGTTTCTATGTTTTAAGGTCAAATTTTGTATTATGTTAAGATTCTTTATTTTCATCGTATTTATTATAATGTTTAACATAAAACAAAATAATGGCGTTTATTAAGTGATGAATATGAAATAAATAACGATCGTATTTAGGTAAAAGGGAGTAACCCTCACAGAAAAAAAATAACAGGAGGCACATAAAACGTTTTTTTTAATGTTATTTAATAAAAGTCACATTAACACAAACTTAAAGTGCATGATAACCAATAAATTGATGTTTTATTTTTCTGATCTGATAATTAAAAAATGTTATTAAAGAAAAATCATTAAAATTAACGTTTAATGCTTTTTTATTTTCATACAAACGTAGTTCATCGTTTTTTTTTCTAACCCTAAAGCTGAATTTTGATAATAATTTAGCATTTTTGACTTAATTTCTTTTGACAGAACGTGTATGTAGTTGTGTGTATTGTGATTATCAAATAAAGCAGTTTTAAAATAAAGCTTACACTCTTTTACCTAAGCAGGGTCGATATTTAAATGCGCTTGAAATCGATCAGATTTGAAATAATTCAATGTAAGAAAATTATTTTTTTTATTTTTTCATAAATTTATATTAAGTTTTGGATCAAAATATTCACACAAAGTGCAAATATATAGTATTTTTTCTCAATTTTGAAAAAATGTATTTATATTGCTTATCGTAACTAGACACTTCATACGTTTACTTTGGTTAATCATTTAACCATTAACTATTTTAATAGATTTTTTTTAAATATTAACTAGAAATGGAAATCAAAGAACGCATTTAGTTAAATTGAATAAAATGGTAATTAAATATTAACTGTCATAAATATTAAATCAGTATTAACTTGTTTATCTATTTAAGTATTATTTTAACCTACTAGTAGTTTTCAAATATGGTTTAAAAGTTGTTTTGCATGAACAAAAAAAGGCAAAAACTATAAATACTATTTTTTTTTAATTTTTAGTTCTCAGTAAAAATCAAAAGATATGCGTATACTAACTACTTAACATTGGATGTATTTGTAATTAATCAAAATTTTACTCCAATAAAACCCATGTTAAATAAAATAACAATACACTTAAAAAATAAATTCTACCGATTGATAACCGTTTATTTATGAAAAGGATTAATATGAGTAATTTTAAACTGCAGTCACTCACCTTAGACAAGTTGGTAGCACTGTTGGGTTTTCGATTTAAGTAATAACACATTATTAGTTGTGATATACTATTTATTCAAAAACTTAATTATTAATTACAATTTTTCCAATAGGTTTACACGGAGATATTTTCTATTTGGTTAATGATTTCTGACTGATTTAAAACTGTGTCCGCTTCCTGTCAAACAGCGAAGAGGGTATAACATTGCAACAATAATCTTAATTCGTTTATAATGCAACAGGCTAGGCGTAGGGGTGCAAATACATAGCAGGACGATGTTGCCCTCGTTAGACTAGTTGGTAGCGCGTACGGCTATCAAGTGGGGATCTCAGGTTCCCGTCTGGTTTGCAAGTCCCAGGCTGGTTGCAAAGTTTTTCAAATGTTTATTAATTTGTATTGTAGCCAGGACACAAACTCAAAATGGTTGAGCTAATAATTAACAATTATTACTCGTAAAAAACTGTCAAAAAAAATTTTACATTGTGAAGATCCATATGCTTTGTTTTGGAGTGGATATGGTTAAAAGAATAAAAGAAGTCACTCACATTATTTCTTGTTGTACATTTCACAATGCTATTTGTCCAATTAATTTCAAAGCCTTTTTTAGACTTGTGGTATTTTTTGGGGAACAATTTCACACAGATTCTCAAATGAATACCTCGATTTTAAGCATGGACGGCCAAACTAACCAAGTACTCAGCGTTCTCGTGTATAGTGCACTTATTCAACTAAAAGTGGCTGTAAACCAGTTACACAGCATTAATAAATTTTCTTCCACACTACAGTGCTTGGTGATACCATACCATGCATCTCCGCTACGGGAATTATTTAAATAAGGTGCCAAAAAGCGCGGGTACTGGCAGGTGGTGAAAAATAGTATTATATGCTCGTTTCTTACAATTTTCTATAAAGTGTGTCTTTGGAAGAGCCTATTGGAGTTTTTTGTACAACTTTTTAAAAGCTCTATATTTTTTTTCAGTTTTTTACCGATCCATGAATTCTATGGAAAATTAATTGTATTTTAGAATATTTAATTTTTTTTGTTTATTTTTAAAATATTTAAAGTTTAATTATCAATACTCAAAATGTGTGCTATCGTCGTAGAACATTCACGCCTGTAACACAAGCAACGTTATGTCAGTATTCTTCACTTTGTTGTCGTTGTAGAACTGCTGACAAGCAAGAAATGATTTTAGGCTGAGAAATAAATACAAAACATTTAATGTAGGTCTGGATTATAAGATGGATAGTTAAACTGCACCCGGTAGAATTTATGTAAAAGTCCTTTGTGTCACATGCGTGTGGGCGGGCATTGTCATGATTGAAAATTGTAAGGTTTTATCTTTGATGGAGATGAATCGTTGATTGCCTTTTTTATTCTGGCGTTTTGTGAAAAATGCGGTTACTGCGTGTTTGTATCGCAAGCGGGAACGTTCTATGACAGGAGCGTGCAGGGACTTATGTTCCGCTGTGATAAATGCCTGGACAATGGTAAAAAAGTAGTTTACAGTTCGTGCTTGACAATGCAAATGAAGGGTTTGTTTGTATACATTTTGTTTTCGTTTAACCTTTTATTTATCGATGGGACTTCTAAGTCCCATTTGATAAGAACTCCATACAAAAGTTAACCATTGATGAATTCTGAGGGGACTTACCAGT
>JAPMAG010003188.1:0-10461 GCA_036584685.1 Rhyacophila sp. Rhy_31_5
ATAACTGGACAAAGAAAAATGATTTAATTTAAAGAAGCCAAGAAAGTAATTATACAATCAGTCATATACGTGAAAAGATTGCTGTATCGTATAAGTGAAGTATTTAATTTTGAGGTATTAAAAAAAAGAGTTTAAAGCTGTTTTATTATTTGATTGATTTATGCTTCCTAACGAGATTTCTTCTGCGATAATTATTTTCATTTTATCATATTTCAGTTCTCTGTGTTATTTATTATTTAGTATAATGTATATGAATATGATATGAGAAAAACAAAATGTATTAAGTGCTTTAGTAAAACGTTCGTAAACTAAGTTCTAAGTTATACTTAGGAGTCCGACTTTTTCTGAAGTTGTAACTAAGAATTAGTTAATAGTATCGATTGGTTTCTTAGTTTCAGAAATGTGGTTTATTTGATTTCGTTTCAAACATGAACTTGGCAGACTTTGACTTTGATGATGTTGGTAATACCGCCTAATTGTATATGTACAAGTGTCTGTATTTTTTTTTTAAATAACCTGCAAGAAATAATTAATGGTTTTTCTACTAAAACTTTTAAAGTGTGTAACTTTACATGTAGCATGAACGAATGATTGATTTTTTAAAAACTTATATGGTTTTATACACCCAACATTTTATCTTGATGATAAAATTTTACGATGTTTTAATAAAATAAATCTTTACAATAAAATCATTTCAAAACATTTTTTAATCAATTCTATGAAGTGTTCGCTCGCGTATAGGTATTGTGGAACTGAAGCGCCCTCTATTTTCACTCAATATTGTCGATAATATTTAATATAATGAGTCTTTTTTTCTTTAATTCTTTCTTTATATTTGTACAATCTTTAAACTTAATATCATAAGTCATTCCCCAGTTTATGAAAAAGATACGAAACTGCGTGCTTTACAGTTCCAGCGGCGTGGTGTTTGACTGTTGTGCGCATGCGCACATAGGAAGCTGCACGCGAGGCTGCAAGAGAGAGAGAGCACGGTGGATCCCGCAGTGCTAACCGAAATTAAAATAAGAAGAATGGATTTCATTTTTAAATGAATAGATAAGAACTGTAACAATTTAGGTTAAAGTAAGTAAAATATTTTTGATTTTGTTCTTTTAGGATTTTATCAAGTTTCTAAATAATAAATTTTTCTTTTAATAGATATTTGTTTCCTTCTACACAATTTTAAATCAAAGGTTAAAAATTTTCTGAAACAGCACCCCCATTAATTTTAGCTACGAGCCGCCACTGATTATATGGATAATACATATTGAAAAATACAAGGGCTATTCAGGAAATAAGCTTCCTGTAATAATATTCTTGTCGTCCCCACTAGACTAGTTGGTAGCGCGCACGCCTATCATGTGGGGATCCCGTGTTCAAGCCCGGGCTGGTTACAACATTTTTCAAATGTTTATTCATGTGTATTGTAGCCAGGACATGAACCAGAAACGGTTGAGCTAATAATTGACAATTATTAGTCGTAAAAAAATAAACTGTCAAAACAATCTTTACATTGTGAAGATCCGTATGCTTTGTTTCGGAGCGGATATGGTTAAAAAAAAATCTAAAATAATTCAAAATATTCTACCATAAGGACATACAAAAAATTATGTCCCGCTATAACAAATGCCTAAATAGTAGTAAAAATTAAGTGGAAAAATATTTTAACGTTTTTATTTGACAATAATATATTTTTTTTTGTTTATATACGTTTTGCTTGTGCTTAACAGCCACAGGAAACTTACTTTCTGGATAGCCCTTGTGTGTTATATGATTATTTGTCAAATTAAAACATTATATAAGTAAGAGTGTATTTTTAAATAAAATTCAAATTAAATAATAGGAAAATGATTCTTCCTATTATTTTACATAATTCTTCTTAGTAGTTGCTAATTGTTGGATTCTGTCTTTTAATTTAGGGCAGCTGAAATATTATGAGACTCTTCACTTTCAATAAGCTGTTGTTTCTTACTTAATTTCTGAGATAATAAGATTTATGTTGGTTGCATATTAATATTATATTGTCTTAAACAACTGTATTTTAAACATAATAATTAGTTGATATTTTATGATTAAATATTAAATAAAGTCTTAATAAAATGAAGACTGCTTTTAAAAAAAAAAAACTTTGAATCAATAAAAATATTGACAATTAATTGAGAGGTGTACTTTTATAGTGAACTTATTCCACTTCAACAAATTTGTGGCGAATTCCAAAAAAACAGTTTACGGTGTCAATATTACATATTTTTTTATTATCTCCATTGCAAATTGTATTTTACAAATGGATATAACAAAAAATATGTAATATTGACACTATAAACAATTTTTTGGCATTTGCCATAAATTTGGAAATATGTGCCTCAATTATAATTCATTCGAAAAAAAACAATTGATTCATAATATTTAGTAATACAATAGCTGTCAGTGATTTTGGTTAATATTGCAAAATGAAAATTTTGTTTAAATTTTAAACTATTTGTACAATAAATAAACCATTGTTATATAAATTTCTTAAAATAATATAAACACTTTAAGTAACATTCATTGTCAATATTTAAATATAATAATAATTCAGAGATCAAGCACATTTTAAAAATGAGATGAAGTAAACAAAATATTAGTAAAATTGGAAAAACAAGTTTTCGATATGTTTTTATAGTTAAAATTTTGCTATAATACGAAATGTAGATAATTACTACAAAAAATATATAAAACTTGTTTTATATAAAAATAAAATATTATGTATCATCGTTTGTGAATAAAATATTATATTTATCGAAAAAATCATAATTATCAAAACTAAAATACTACTTTCCATAGAGTGATTCTATGTTCTTTTGTTTACAAAATTTATTATGATTTCAACAGTGTTTTTTTTTATTTACATGTACATATTCAATGGATTCAATGTTTAAACAGATAACCAGTTTAGATTTAAAAAACTGTTAAAATTTAATAAGAATTATTTTCTACAAGGACATGACAGATATAAAAAAAATACTAAAAACAATTCGACATATTTAATAACATAATAATATAGTATCTGGCAAAAATATTTTTATCTACTAAATAAATAATCAAATATTATAAAAATAAATTCCAATTCACAGATTTAAATTGTAAGTAGCAAGTATTAAATATAAAATTTAGATTTCAGCCTAAATATTACTAATAACCAACTGTAGTAAAGTTTTCTAAATTATCATATTTTACATTTCATTTTTATTTAGTGCATTCATAAATTATGTTTAGCTTACTATACCCAATACAGACATTCAAGATATTTTACAAATATTATAAAATATAACTGGTGGCTGTCTTGTAATGTACGTATCTTCTGCGTATTAATAAATGATGCTTTATATTCCACATTTAATTCCTAAGAAGTATTTTAATCACCTTAAAATTTCATAAAAGTTTTAGTAGAAATCTTTCCACGTTTGCTACTTAACTGAGTTTTCAAAGTAATACATGAAAAATAAAATAATCACTAAACAATAATATGCACAAATACCAAACGAGATGATTTTATGTATTAGCTACGACTTTATTGGTATTAATTATTACAAGCAGTGTTTGAATGAAAATAATTATGGTTTGAATCAGGGCTGTGGAGTTGGTTCAAAATTTACCAATTCCGACTCCAATTTTTATTTTATTTTATAATTAACTATGTCTAAAATATTAACTAAATAATTCAAATCATGTTATTTTAAGATGGAACACGTCAACTCAACCGCCAAACAATGACTGAAAACGTAATAAGAAAAAGTGATCATTAGACATGTAAGCGAGGTATAAATGACGCTACTTTCGAGAAACTGTTCAACATAATATCGGTCCTACTTAGGCAAAAAAGCTTATACCCCACTTTTGTAAAAAGTATTTATTATTTGAGAATCTCAATGTACGCAACTAAATACACGTTATTTCAAAATGTTTATATTGAAATGATAAAAACCTAAACCTTCAATTCAAATGGTTTTTCTGTAAAAACTTTTTTAATTATCAGATCAGGAAAAAAACAAAATTTTATTGATCATCATGCACTTCAAGTTTGTGTTAATGTGGTTTTGAATAAAAATTATTATAAAAAAATTTTGTGCCTCCTGTAAAATTTGGTTTATGAGAGTAAATCCCCTTTGCCCAAACACGGTCGATATAATCCAAAATTCTCAATCATATACATTTGACACATGGCGTGATGTTATTCATTAAAGAAAATAAAAATAAAACAGTTGGAGTCGGTCGATTTTTTCCAACTCCGACTCCACCTCAAATGTCACCAACTCCAACTCCAGAGGTCTGGTTTGAATATAATGCGCGACATAAAAAAAAAGATTTTTGGAGAATATATTGAATTATTAAAATAAGCGGTGTTTTGTAAACACTGACTTTATGATCACATCAATGAAAGTGTATTTACATTTTTGAAATATCCTATATTATAGATAAAAAGCAAAATTTGATATTACATATTTATAATTGTATATATATTACATAAAAAAAACATTGCGTGCTTATATAATATTAAAACTCTGTGTATTTTCTATATGCGTCAATTTTTGATCAAATTTAGTTCCGTCTTTCATTTTTTTACCGTGGGAAGTATCTTATTGAAATATTAACAATTTTTCCAAGCATGTGTTTACATTTAATTTATTTCCATCAAGGTCGAAACAAAATTTATGCAATAAACAACACGTGTTTTTATTTCGATGTTTTTTTTTTAAATTTGCTTTCTAGTTTATGTAATTTTGTAAAATAACACAAATAATCAACAATTTTTCTATTATATATTTAATTTACTAGTTGAATTTCTATTATAATTATGTTTAATATTAAAAAAAGAACCAGATCGCTCATGTAACGCAAAATAACTACATGTACAAAAACCGTGATTTTGAGTTAAAAATGTAAAAATATCCGCAAATTAATTTACTTTGTTGTGTAAAAAAATCACATCTGATATTTATCTAATTTTGCTGTTTTTTTTAACATATAAATATTCAACAAATTTAATATCATTTGAATGTAAAATCGTGGTATCCAACAATACGGTTGTTTTATTCTTACATGGCTAAATAAAACGTGACATACTTTTTAACACTAATTACAGAAAAAAAACATTGCTATATTGCATTGTTTGATTTATGAGAAATATTTAAAAATTATTCAAATCTTCAAACGCAGTTCTCTCAAAACATGAAAAACGCAGTTACGTTTGTTTTACATTACATGAGCGATATTATAACGTATTTCACGATGCAAGTATTTTAATTAACAATAAAAGAAGAAAATGGCTCTTAACTTCTTCTGTGCCAGACAACGCGACAAGTTGCGAGTTTTAAGCAAAAAAAGAACCTTAATATATCTTTGAAAGTATATTGATTGTTTCTTTGTCATGATTTTGTCTTTATTTGTCATTTTATAGCCATATCTCTGCGTTTTTGTATTTAAAATCACACAAAATATTCAAACTTGCCTAGAAAACTACAATTTAAGTTGTGCGTTAAGTCTTCTCTGGCACTCAATCGGTTAAGAAGATATTTTGTTACGCAACTTTACACTTAAGAAGACAAAAAAGGACTTTGCTGCTATACTAACAAATGATTGAGATAACTACTTCCAAATAAAATTATATGATCTCAGAATTTGCAAAAATTAAATATAAAGTAAAAACATACAAAAATGCGTTCTTTCCACTGAAAAGTCTATATTGAATAAAATATCTCTCCAATAAAAGTACATTCGGGATTTACAACTAAACTGTAGAATATATTGTTTTAAGTGAAATAGAAAACCTCATATAAATGTTTGAAAACAATCTATGGTGAAGAATATTTTAGTCAGTTAAATTAAACTCTAAATTTAGTATTTTTTCCAATGCTAAAATATGATCAATTTGTTCTTTGTATTATTAATGGGTCATCAAAACATTCATCCTAAACAATCTCCGTAAGTTCAAGTAAACAGGTCAAGTTATTATGCGCGAGAAATCTAGAACAAGCAGGAAGGTATTATATTTGAAGAAAATTTAATACGCATTAACGCATGATAGACTACCTCTATGAAAGGCTGATAATCTTATAATATAAGAAAAAAATTATAAAAATTAAATTTAAAAGATTGCAAAGAAATAACCAGAGAAAAAGAAGCTTAACTTTTGGTTGTACAGTGAGTCGTATATATGAGTTGATAATATCGTTATATTAACGACAACGACAAATATCTTCTACAATAATAAACTATCAGCGTCTTTGCTGACCGATTTGTCCTTGGTCTTTTTAACGATGCTTTGGCTATTACATTTCTATTTATTACTGTCAGAAAGAAGGTTTTTGTTCAAAGACCACTTAAGCAGTAGTTACGTAATTTGTCTACCCCATTTTTACTTTAGTCAATTGGTGATCAATATAAAATAGTGTGGGGTATACTTAATTTCTAATTCAATCATAGATATTTATTGAGTTTACACCATATCAAATGCTTGATCTAGATATTATTAATTACTAATTAAAACTCTTTAAATAGTTCTAGGTATTTAAAAAATACAAAAACAAACGTATTACAATTACCATTATTGATGGTTAAATTAATTCAATGTGTTTTTGATTACTAGCAAATATTCAGAACTCAATCAACAATTCATTAGAACAATATCAAGGCTGTTTTTAATAATTATTCATTTATAACTTTCCTGAGAATGATGCTATTGAATGATAAAATTATGTTTTAATTGAATTTAGATAAAAAGATAATTGTATTATTTATCTATTATATACATACGAAAATATAAAATACAGTAAAACTTTGATTTAAGAGTGTGTTTCGAGACAAGGATTTTTAAAAAAAATAATTTTAACTTGCAATACTTGTAGGAGTGTATTTCCAAAGTGAACTTATTCCACTTTAACGAATTTGTGACGAATGCCAAAAATTGCTTATGGTTTTGATATTACATATTTTTTATCTTCATTGCAAGTTATGTTTTAGACTACAAATAGATATAATAAAAATATATGAAATATTGACACCATAAGCAATTTTTTGGCATTTGCCATAAATTTGTCAAAATGGAATAAGTTTACTTTGAAAATAAACACCATTTATAACTTGTATCTATTGAACTAATAAATTTCCATAACCAATAAGCAATGAATTTCTTCAACAAGTTTATTGTGTTAAAATTATATGAAATGAAAAAAAACAACGAAATCAACAAATAGCAGTGATTTCGTTTAAAGAAAATTGAATTGGTATTATTTTATATAACGAGGGCTTAAAGTCAAACAACACTATCTACAAAAGTACAACTTTACAGAAGAGCCAAAAAACTATTTTTGTATTTTCTTGGAACTCAACAAAGAAGATGTTTATTTATAATCTTATATTCTATTATTATAATTTGTTGTTGTTTGATAATTTGATTTTTATTGTGACAAGAACACTACCAGCTTATACAGTCTTTTAATATTAAACAAAGGCAACTTTATTTAATTAACGTTAAATTTTACAGACGATTAAAGAAGAGACAAGAAAGATTGACATGCCGTTGTTTGACAATTATATTGCCAAGAACGTAAAATAACATTATCGCAAAAAAAACTCATTTTTCTAGAAAACGTTGTTTGAATTTAAACCCTAGATAATAATTCTCCTCTTGTCCTGTAACTTTTCTTTCTTCATCAGCTATCATTGAATTTGATTAACATATTAAATGTTACTCGATGCTAAATTTAGTATATTAATAAAAATCATTTTTATATAATGGTTTTTGTGCTGTAAAATAAATAATTTCATTACTTTTTAGGGGTAAATTTGCTTTAATATACAAAAACTTGAATTAAAAAAAATGTTTCCATCACAAATAACACTCTCAATTCAAAATTTCTCTGTATTAAATTTAAAAAAAACTCAAAATTGTTTTATAAATGAAACTACTGCGACATCGCACTGGGGGTTAAATGTGCTTAGACGTATTTGTTGCCACATAATGAAATCATTAGTAATGGAAGAAATTTTCGAATAGAATACATGAAATTGCTATATGACAAACGGTGGTTTATTTAATTAGAGATCGTTATTTTATAAATCTTTGTAGTAAAAAAAATAAAAATAAAAAAAATAATACATAGTTTATTTATATTGTTATGAAATTATTATTTTAGATTTTAATCCTTAAATTTACATGTTAAAGTATCTTATCAAATGTGCACATTGGGAGTTTTACATTATCTAATAAATCATCTTCTCCCTTCCATGTTGTTTCAGTTTCTCATTTGTTGTCATATATATAAACATTGTTGAATACTATTTTACATAAAACTTAACAAATGGTGCATATTAAAGTAATCTCTATTTACGTGAATCCATTTTAACGCGGCTTAAAAAAAATAATTTTTCATTATTTTTTTTAACATCAGTTGTCATCACGAATATACACGTATATAATATAAAATATAGCATACACTCTCAACGTAGTTTAAACTCTTTTAAATTAATATTAGTATTCAATTAGCATCGTGACAGTAATTTTAGATGTAAGGCAAGCGGCATACTCTGTATAGACTGATATGCTATCAACAGGAGCTCAAGTGTCAATTTCAGTATTTTCAAAATTTATTATAAATAAAAATACAAAAATAGGATGCCTTGTTTTTATTATTCTATCTAAACAAAAAATGGAACAAGTGACTATTTTATATAGTTTCTAATGACTTATTTACGCTTTGTTTTTGTAGAATCAATTATTCACATAAATAGAAGGATTTTTTGTTTATTATATTACTCAAAAATTATTGAAAGCAGTGAGTTGAAAACTTAACCCAACGGTTAATAATAAAAAATGTAAATAAAAACTGTGTATTTTTCAATGTAAATACTTCCCACAGTAACAATAGAGTTAATTAATTCTATTTTCATTTATTTATTTTCTTGTATTGAGAGATTTACGTCCAATACAAAAATGAACATACATGTTTAATTTGATAAGGAGATAATGTAGGGTTGACAACTGTATTTAAAGCATATTTAAATCTAGAGCAGTTCATCCCTTAAATCCTCCCCATCTCCGTTATGGTGGTTGGTGCGAGACGCGGCTGTGGTCCCGCGGGCCTGCAGTCAAACCTTTTCCTCGCCTGGCAGGGCGTGCGGCGTAGATCGTACAAACTGAGGAAGAGAAAAAGAAGTATTGTTAAATACTTTTTATTTTCATAAAAAAATTCACTCTAACATGCACCAAGTAAATTACGACTTGATTTATTTATTTGAACCTATATGAGAAACGAATATTTAAAACTGCAATATATATAAATTGGAAACAAAAAACACGATAGACAATGTTGTGTTAATGAGCCGTTTATGATATTATCGAATAATTTGTCTCTGGTGTAAGTTTTAAATTATACATAAATAAGTAAGCTACTCGTAGATTTAAGCATCGGCGTATTGTGCCATAGTGTTGTGTTTTCTATCAAATACTAGAAACTTAAAATGATTTTCAACGTTTGATATATCAAGTTTTTGATTCAAGTATCAAAAGTTTTTCATATTATTAAATAGATTTTCTTATTTTTTTCTTTTAACCATATCCACTCCAAAACAAAGCATATGGATCTTCACAATGTGAATATTATTTTTGACAGTTTTTTTTAACCATTCCACTTAAGTTCCATTTCAGAAAAAGTTTGCGAAACCTTGGCTTAGACAGAGAACATTGTATCTTATATCAGTCGTAGGCTAAATAAAAAAACTGTAATTTAAAGATTTATAATTTGTTAAACAGTGTGTTTTTTTCTAACAATATAGAAAAAATTCCCACTAGATACCTTCCAAATCAACAAAAATAAGTCAACTATTTTTAGTGTATTTTTTAATATAGTCGTTTCAGTTTTAGTTATTTTGTTCTATTTTTTAAAATATATTGTCTGTTTTTTCTCAGTGAAAGTGATTAAATGAATCTCCAATAATACTACTCGGACAATAAACATCCAAAAGAACAGTATTTTTCCTTCGAACTTCAAATAATATAATTGAAGTAATCTATTAAGCTTCGTAGTTCAATACTTTAATTCAACTTAGTACAAGATTTATTGAATACAATAATTTTCTATTAGCTAGAGAATTTATTTATTAGAATAAAAGCGTATTGTTAGTAAAAATAAGAATAAATCATTTGTAATTAAAGTTTTTGTATCGATTAAGTATTAAAACGAGATTTTATGAAAAATTATCATTAAAGCGGATTAAATCTGAAGAATGAATTTTATGGGTGGCAAAATATACTTGTTAAACCATTTTTTTCACGAAAATTTAAAGCCAGAATATGGTAGAGTAAGAATGTTGAAACTCTAATAAATTTTCTCTACTGTCAATCTTTCTTCTTTTAACCATATCCGCTTTGAAACGAAGCATATGGATCTTCACAATGTGAAGATTGTTTTGACAGTTTATTTT
>JAPMAG010003191.1:308-10459 GCA_036584685.1 Rhyacophila sp. Rhy_31_5
ATATGCGTTTTGGAGCGGATATGTTTACAAAAAAATAGTTACACAAAGCTATATAATTTCCAGATTTTCTACAAGATTCTATGGTATTTAATGTCAATTATATGTTTAAAATAAGTATATTTTTATTATTTTAGATATATTTCACTATCATCAGATATAAACTTATATATATTTATTTTATATATTCTTAACATTTCTTCATATTCATAGTAAATCTTGCTTTTCGTGACAACCCTTCATTATAGAGGCGTGAAACAAATGTTATGTTAATTTTGCTACAATAAATATATTTTCCGACATCAAAGAAATTTCTGCATCAGATAAATATATTCCGAATATTTCACACCAAAAAAATACAGCGGCATAACTCTCGCGAAAAAAAAGAAAAGACGTGAAAACATTTTTACTCGTGGATAAAACAACGGCGCGGTAAAAGCATTTAGGTCATACTTTATTTCCGGTGGCAAAAAAAATATCTATGGTAATTGTCAAGGAGGCAGAGTTTGTATTTTCTTCCTGGCGAGCAGATGTCGCTAGCCGGACCGGAAGCGGGCGGCGAGAGCGGAAAAGTGGCGAAGGATGGCCGACCGTCGTCACGGCAAGAGGGAAATCCTCTTGGAATAGACTTCAGAGGACGTGCAATCAGGGCTAGATCAGAAAAAAACATTGCAATACTGCTTCTTTACAAAACTAATGAAACAAATATGTTTTTGACATAAAGAAGACATCTTTGTATATCATACTCCAACTAATTAATTAAATCGTTTTTATTTACACCATCACAATAATCAATTCGTTATGTATTATTGATATAAGATGGAACTAGAATATTTCTAAAGAATTATTAATCTCTTCTCTGAATAATGATTATAATCATAAAAATATAGCATACGTGTGTATCATGTCAACCATGTTGAAGCAAAAAGGCCCAACTCTCAGTTTTATGAAAAGTATTTTTATTTCAGAATCACAATGTACACAACTAAATACACGTTCAATCAAAAAGAAATCAAGCTGAAAATACTGGATTATTATCAAAATTCAGCTTAAGATTTTGAAAAAAGGACGACATAGTAAGTTTGTATGGGAAAAAAAAGGCCTTAAACTTCTATTTTAATCATTTTCTTTTAATAACTTTTTTAATTATCAGATTATAAATATAAAACACCAATTTATTGATCATCATGCACTTCAAGTTTGTGTTAATGTGGCTTTGGCCAAAAATCATCAAAACACGTCTTTTGTGCCCGCTTTAAAATTTTTTCTGTGAGGGCTAATTCCTTTTACTTAAACATATAGTTTACGAGTAATATAGTCAAATTCATCAATTTTTTTCTCAAATTATTTTTTTTAAAGAAACAATTTTTCTAAACTATGAAACATCATTTAATGTTAATTTTATCTGACACAGCGTTTTCAATCAAATATCATTATAAAATATATATCATCACATTATAATGGTTGTTTTTGTATATTTTTTTTTATACAAAAATATATTAATAAAATGAATGTATTTCAAAATTATATTAAAAGCATTTGCTGTAAGCTGAAAGAAACTTTTCAACTAAAACTGAATAGTTAGTATTTTTACCACTATTATCTAAAAAGAATATTTTTTGAAAAATATTTTTTATATAAATGCAATCCTAATCGATATTCTTAATTATAATATACGAGTATAATATAACTTTTGTTTATTTTTACTACCAATGTTGTATTGTTATATTATCTACTGTTGTATTATTTTTTCTTATTTTTTACTTATACTACATATTTATACATATATTTTAATATTGTGAACGTATTGAACTTAAAATTTGTGATGTCCATATTATGTAAAAAAAGAATAAATAAATAAATTACATATCTGCTCGAAAATGGACAATATGGATGTTCAAAATATAATAATTGTCTTTCTTTGTTTATATGTTTCTATTATCGAATGTATATTATTTATTTGGTAACAATTTAACTTCGTTAAAAAAATAGTAAATAAGAATCATCAGTTTTCATTAATTTTTATTTTCAATAAAAATATTTTGGGCAAAAATTTCATGTAATTTTATACACTAAAATAAATTATAAAAATAATTACTATAAATAATATTAAGTTTTAGTACTATACTATTCGGCACTGTATGTTTCCTTTACAATACACGTGTTGTTCTGTGAGATGTTTCCGCCATAATAAATGACCGTATTGTGTTGTTTAAGTGCTTAACAATTCTATCTTTACATTTCTTCTGTTCCATACTGACGTTTCGTTTAAAACAATACCAGTGATATCAATACGAATATGCAACTATGTCATATATAATAGAATATATAAACTGCAGCGTGAATATTATATTACGAGTATCATATGTACTTGAAAATAAAATTGAATAAATACAATCTTTAAAATCCATATACGTCCAAAGCAAAAAATATATTGTTGTTTTATTGAATTTTATCACGAAGACAGACCAAACTTTAAATATTCATACAAGCACTGAATATTCAAATTGAATTAAATATATCAAAGTATACTATAGAGCCAATCGTTTATACGTGCGCGCGGTTCTATGTGTACATTAAGTTTATACAGTCATAGTATGTATGTGTGCGTGTTGAGAAGTACAGGTAAGCACAAAACTAATCTTAACAGTCGGTCACAAGCCTGAGTAGCCGAGTTGACTGAGTCGTTGGCACTACGGGGCGCATAAAGCACCTCATGCTACCAGGGACTAAATAACGAGACAGACTGGTACTCATTATCATTCTTTCTTCTACTAAATTCTTTTTTTAGCGCACTGTGCATGATGACACTGTCCCGTGCGACTCCGCTACAGGAAAATCAAAATGTGGGAAATAAAAAAACATAACTTTTGTAAAGGGTCAGGCAGGCATATTGGTACTGGCAGGTCAGTTGTTGGTCCTTTAAAACTTTGGCTTATTTTTTTTATAACTGAAATTTTCTTTAAAAAAAACAATACAGCATTGCAATAGATTCACAAGTCTCAAATAATTGTAAAATACAGGCATGTAAAAATATATCATTGAATATAATAATATTAGTAAACATCAAGTTTTACCTGGATCCTTAAACACTTTCTCTTTAACGAAGAAGTAGATATCTTATTTTTTGTTATTCCTGTACTAAAACGACAGAGTGATAAAATCACGTCATAATAATAAGGTGATCAACCCACCACTGTCAAACAAATTAAAACTGAATTTTACAAACTCACACACACATAGGACCACACGCACAAATAAATAAATAATAATACATGTGTTTTTTTTTAAATTCCATATACACTCCAAGGTGGAACATTTGGTATCTCGATAGCGTGAAGATTTTTTTTAACATCCATTGTTTTATAAGTAATAGTTGTAAATTATTACCTCAATGGTTTCGGGATTGTGTCCTAGCTATAATGCAAATAAATAAACATTTTAAAATCTTTACTACCATCGCGGGCCTCAAGCCCGTGAACCCCGCTTGCTAGGCTTTGTTTTTGTTGTAGTAAAATATATTTTAATTAATTGTACGTGTTTATTTAATAAAACAACCTACTACCTAAATCTATGCTGATCGAATATGAGATTTCACTTGTTCCAACAGAACAGTGGCTTAGAGTCCTGCCTGCGACGTCACGTGTGTCTCACATTACGCGCCTTCGCCCTGAAACAGATTGGCGTCGGTAATGTCACTGCGGAGCGGGCGTGTCGGTGGAATACGAATGGCGTACGCCGCGTCGCGCTGTACTTTGCCCAAGTCGGCGATTAATATTGCCAATACCCGGCAGAAAAAACGACGCACTCAGCTAGGCTCAGTGATGTAGTTAATATTCGATTTGAATAGAATTATAATTTATTAAGTTTATCTACAGCAGTATTACATGAATTAATCTTATCTCTAGTCTTAGCTGCTTTTAAGTGGTCAAGAATTCATTTTTTGGTAATAGAATAAAATATTCCATTAAATGTGTAGTTCCCATCACAAACTTATTCAGTGGTCTTTATTTTTTTAGCACTAAGTTGTTAAATAACTGCTAAGCATGGTATGACTAAATAGTAGAGTTAGGCTACAAATAATACAAAAATATATTGTTATTTGTTGAGTCTTTCATTAAGCGCTTCCTATTTTTAAATTTAAATAAAACAAAGTGTGTGTGAGATATCATCAAAATTTTTTATTCATTTGAAAGGCCTATTGATGCCATTATAACATCGTTCAAATGTCCGCCGCGGCTTCTCTGGGTGGCGTGCATTAGAAATGTTCAATTTTCCATGACTCTGGCGCATAAATTAGGCTGAATTTGAGTGATGGCATGGGTTATGTTGGTTTTGAGAGTCGCCGTGGTCTGTGGCTTATTTTCATAGACCTGCGATTTAGACTCACGACTGATTCGCCAGTACACGCAAGCACGGTTATGCGCAGTTGCCTTCCTGACGCTTTCACGGATGAAATGTTTAAACATTCGTAACGGAGTTACGTGGAATGATATTACCCTGCATTTTAGTGAAAAAAGTGAGAAAATGAAAAATAGTGGTCTTGCAATTTAATTCTCTATAACACGAGGTTCTCTGTGCAACCGATGTACTGATGACTCAATCGACAGTCTGCGCAAAATTACTTCCCATAAAATGCCGCAAATTATAGCCCTGATAGACACCATGTTTGCATATCTTATTAAATCCACGTGAGGTATTCTGGTAAATAGCTCCGTACGAGATGAAATCATTTTCAGAAAAAAACACACCGATTCCCATTCTTGAAATCAATAATGTAACCCATAGCGTTTTTGCGTGTATTGTACCCTAGTGGGGTGGCAGTTGGTCCTCAACGTCCCTTAAATTTTTTGTTGGTACAAAAATATCCTTCTACATCTTGACAGTGCCTACTGGTGAGTGGTACCGTCCCGTTGGGAACCACTGAGCTCTATGAAAAAGAAAGCTTATATTGCAAAATAAATACATACATTTACTATTTTGAGTAGACGAATAAATTGGAACAGTGTCATCCGTACTTATTGCATAAGAAATAACTCGGTAGTACGTTTATTTTAGTGGCTCTGATTTGTACAAAAATGAATAAATTACATTATGACCTCTTATGAATCTCTGGTATGAGTTCTTATGATGGAATGTTCAAAGCAAACTGAGAATGATTTGAAAAGCTTTAGATGAATGGTGTATTTAGGTCATTTAATGCTGCAATTTTAAACTAATAACCTACTTATAAATGCGATTATAATTAGTAAAAATTGTCTTTCTTAATTTGTATTATTTAACATGACGACTAAAAATATTATAACAGACAAAATAGGTCTTAAATTTTTTAAATTTATTTTATAAAAATAAGTATAAAAATAATGTTATCATTTCAATATTATTTCATTATTGAAAATATTGTATATATAGGCAACATTTTATACCATTATATGCACATTTTTATATAAATCACGTAATATTGCTCAAATCAAAGTGTTTTTTTACATTTCCTTTTAGTTACTGCTTTACTACGATATATTGCATAAAATATTGTTATAAATGGAAATATTTTTAAAGGTCTGGAACGACTATTTCATTTTTATCAAACTGATTATTTTAATTTATAAACAACTCGAGTTATGAACAGTTTTACGGAATAATCTAAATACGCAACCTAATATTAATAATCTATAGTTCAAACATTTCATTTCAGTTTAAAACATCTCCGTAAAACTAATATGGACAACAATAAATATTATATTTACCTAATGTTTCAACTTTCGATAAATGCGATAAAGTTTCTAAACTTACAGTAGTTCAAAAATATTTGTATATTATTTAAAAGAGTTTTTTATCCGAAAAATTCATCATTTCATTATGATTGTGTTTTTAAAAGCTTAGACATAATATCAACTTTGAATTCAGAAATAAAATTAAGTTGCATATAATCATCGAGTCTAACAACATGACCCCGTCACCTGAGTTTTTATGTCTTTAAGATATTAACAATGTTAGCAAAACATTATTAGGAAGTCGCATCATTAGTAATAATGCAAAATCTTTTCAAAGAAATTGTATACAATATTTGTAACATGTGCAACTTATAGTTTTATATAAGTATATAACTCAAAATTTGATGGAAAATTAATAATAAGCCAAGCAGGTATTTGAAAATAAGATACTCCGGCTAGTTAAAGAGTGCAAACGATTCTGTATATGTACTTTGAACAATGTTTCTCTTATATATTTAATATTTTGAAAGCAATAAATAAAGTCGCCTTCGTTAGGCTAGTGGATAGCGTATATGCCAAGTAAACGGGAGCCATAAGTTCTAGGCCCTTACTGATTACAAATTTAAAAAAAATGTTTATTCAGTTGTATTGTAGCCAGAACATGACTCCAAAACGCATAAACTAATAATTGACAATTATTACTCGTAAAAAACTGTCAAAACAATCCTCATATTATGAACATGGATATGCTCTGTTTTGGAGCGAATAAAGTCAAAAGAAAAATTTTAGGTGGGAAATTGAGTAATTAATTATGATGGGAGAATGTTTTTGATCATTGGAATACTATTGGAAAAGATAGCTAAATAACATCACAAAGTGTGCAGAAAATTCTTGTCATAATTGACAGTAGATATTTGAATCACTACACTATTCTATAATAAAATTATTTAATAATTTTTTATGTAAATACTAGAAGTTTTGACATATTTTTATCAGTAATTTAATATTTTCCTGAAAGTTTTTGGCAAATATTTAATATTTTTTATGCGTGGTAAGAAAAAAAGTTTTGTCATCCACCCCATTGTCTGTTTCTACAAATAAAGTTTATACAACATTCTATAGTTTGATGACAAAGTACAATATTCTACGTACGTTGAACGTCGATTGTGCAGAATAGATGCAAACACAATATACTCAGGCATTTTTTGATCCTAGAGCGTATCTGAAGTAATAGCTGACGTAAAAAAATGTGCAAAATTTCATACTGTGCATTTTGTTCGCAACATACTGCACACTTTGGTCATATTTAATATACAAACCGGAAAAAATATTTTTCTCATCAGCATTATTATTCGTTTTGAAGTGTGTATCTTCCAAAATGAATGTCTTACCGAAGCGTTTCTTTGTTCTCGCAAAATGAATATAAATTGAACGAATGTACGTTACTTAATTTTGCGCAATTTATACAACCGCTTCTATTTTATTGTATTATTTTACTTCAACATGTCATGATTAATGAACTTCCGAGACATAAAGCTACATTATTTCATTCAACGTAAACAAACCTTACCGCTTGCGTAGACTGCAAAACAGTGTTAAACAAAATCATCAAATTACAATTATTTTTCATAAGGTACATCAAATTTAATACTATTTCTAATACAATACTAACGACTTTATTACTTTTATAGTTATTGTTTATGCAAGTTATCTCTTTGCTTCTGTTTGTCTTACGTAATTGAAAAGATTTCCTAAAAATAAACGAATTATTATCGAGAACTCAAAAGATAATCATAATTTTAATATATTTTTAAGAAATTAAGACTGATTTCGTTCATTACGAATTTTTGGCTATTTATTAGCGGTATATTAAACAAAATGTTTTACGTATATAATGGATAAAAACGCTGAAAATAGAAAGAGCAAGAAAATTATTATAATGCAAGTTCTTAAATAATAGAAATTTCAAATTATTAGTGAAACGGTCAAATTTACATGATTTTTTTACTATCAATTAACCTTTTTAATAAAGAATCCTATCGCGGTTAAAAGTTTTGACCCAATTATATAATGGTATAGAAATCATCATATTTTTATTTGATTTTTTTGAAATCACATCGACTTTGAAACGGAGTACATGGATTTTCATAATGCTTCGAGTCAAAAGTTGCTCCTGCAAGTCCCATTTAGAAGGGAAGCTCTCTTTTCGAAGTACAGTCTCCATAATATTTTAATATTTATCACCAACAGATATAAAATATTATTTTCAATAAACAATGAGTAATAGTCTATTTTTTTCTATTTTAGAATCTTATAAATATAATACATCAAAAATAATGCCAAAATTTAAGAGAAAATTTATACTAAATATATAAAATAAAAAACTTCAACAAGACAAGAATAGGTGAACAGATTTGACTGTATTAAAGTTCGGAAAAATCTATACCTTGTAACAGCTTTTTAAAGTCATGTTATTATAAAATATGGCAGCCTAAACACTTAGTATCAATATTTACATATTTTCTGCGTAAAATAAAATTACTCGAAAGCTCTGAGATAGAAGGACAATGATGTATTGCCATGCAAACGCCCGTACAAAGGCTGCCATTTCCCGAATCTAATACTCACTGCATAAATATGTAATAACCGAGTCCCGAGCCGCTTTGTTTCTTATTTTCCCAGTTTTTTCTCTCTTGTCACTTTGTAAACGGAGCTTTTTTCGAAAGAAATAACTTGCTCGTTACAAAAAAGGTTCTTTAGCATTCAGCCTCGTGCAATATTTATGTTGAAAAAACATCTAGCTGCAAAAAACAATGATGCAGGTACCGTTTCTACGCGACTGTTGCAAGTGTATTATGGAAACACTGATATTGTTGGTTTGATATAAAGTAAAATCCTAATTATAAATAGGCGACTGTTAAATACTCGTATTTTTTTAACTAATTATATCCACTTACATTGTACGTAAATATTGTTTGTATTTATGCTTCAAAGATATAAAAATATTGATTTTCACTCAATAAATCTGACTTGACCATTTTTTGTGAATTTCAGTTACCAAATATTACAGCAGTAAACTAATAATTCGCACTACAGCACACAATAATTATTAGACATGAAATAATGACATTTTGTATGCTTATTTCCATAAAATATATTTTTAAAAATTTATGTTATAGTCGTATCTGTCTGTAAAAACATTTTTAATTGAGTCTTAGTTGTCTTAGAGTTTTAGTTGAAAGTCTAGATTGGGCAATTATTTTTTTTCTCTGTTGTTATGAAGGATAACATAAAATTAAATAAAAATCAGTTTTTACATATGACTACAATTATTGCTAATAAAATTTCCCTCAAGACCTCTATGTTCTTAATTTTCTCTCTAGTCATTCAAACTCAAAGTTTTTGTATCTCTCGTGACGTTATTCTTCCACATCATTTTGGGGTGCACAAGTGGCTCTTTATATCTCTGTTTTTTTACTGTTTCTCAATTAAGTTTCAATTGAAAATCAGAGGTTTTTTTAATCATATTATAATTCTAAATTTTAGTTTTCTTTGACAGTATTTTAAATTTTTTCGCACGTTTTTAACGCTAAAAGCGTGGCTTATTCACATTTTATTTAATTTTCATGTACTTAAATAGCCTTTTTTTTCAAATATAAAGGTGCATACTAACTTTTTTTCTTGTTGACTATTTTTTTTTAATTTAATAAATAATTAAATAAAATACGTTTCTCAAATATTTACGATCTCTGTGAAAAAATAAAATCATCTGTAAAATCTAAAGAATTGAATATTTTGATCGTTATAAAAAGTCATCATACTAAACAACAAGTCTACAAAGAAAGCGGATCTCAAAATTTAAAATTCAAATGACAGGCTATTCTTTCTTTTGTTTTCTCGTTTCGTTTTGCATCATTTTGGAGGCTGCAGAGTGACGTCGCTTCAGCATAGCGGAAAAATCTCGCAACAAACGGGACACTTTGTAACCGCAGTGCCATAAACAAGTGGTGATCATTAACTCGGAAACTTTTGCTGACAAACATCGTAAATATTATATAATTATATACTTTTTACATTCAGAATTATAGTTTTATGTTATATTATATTTCAAAACTAGGTATAAGTGTGTTAACCAGAATTGCATACTCGAATTTTTAACTATTAACTTCACGTAATATGTTGCTGTTGTTTGTACCAAATATCTTATCAGTATTGATATAATACATATAATAAATGGTATTAAAATAATTCAGTATGTTTCGAAATCATAATAACAATATTATTCGTTTTAGAAAATGATTAGAAAACAATATTGAACTGTATTTATAATTATTTTTACAAAAAAATATACTTTACTCTAATACGAGTACATTATACTGCCGTCGCTTTTGTAGGTGAGTGGATAGTGCCATCCGACTCACAAGCTAAGTGTCACGGGTT
>JAPMAG010003192.1:0-10459 GCA_036584685.1 Rhyacophila sp. Rhy_31_5
AAATGTGTTTTTTGATTAATTCAAGTGGTTATTTGTATAATTCAACATAATGGAATTAATCTTATATTAGTATGTAAAAAAGTTGATTGCACGAATCATGTTTTTTTGATTAAGCCGTGTTTGCAAACAATAGCCTCAAATACCGTTTAACATTAAAATTCAACTGTAGATAGAAAATATTATTTATACATCATTGAGCAGGTGTTTAAAATTTTAACTAAAATACAATATATAAAAGTGCATTCATACTTTATTCTCTTACATAATAATGAAATATTAATAATATGAAAAAAGACTTTTTCATAGACGAAAAATTTAGTGAGACATGAGGATGTTATTTCCAAATATAGCCCCTGTACTTAAAAAAAACCTAAAATATTATTTTGTAAACACAATTATACGTTACTTATTATTGTTATTCTTAAACCATGTCACGAACCTTCACCGGACCATATGGACACCAAATGTTGCCTCCATAAGTCCTTATCACTGGTCAATATCTTCGCATCCTCCCATGTTATGCTGGCGTCCTGTAATTCCGCCGAATATATCTTGTGTATGATATTCAGCGGTTTCGGAATCCGGTCAATGTTTCATTTTCACATTGTATGTAATAGGAGGCTGCGTGGTCCGTTGCCTTATCACCTCGTTTTGCGTATAATCATAATACCAGACTCCCAGAATCAGCCAAAGGCGTTTGTTGTCGAAGCTTAGCAAACGGTTATATATACAATACAATAATTATTAAATATCAAACTTAGCCTGAATATATTATTCTTACAGTCTTAAAATCTGTGTAAAATGGTTTTGTATATTTTTTTAAGTTATGCTTTATGAATCTTAAATAAAACATAGATTTACAACAGTAATATTTACAAAAACAACTATTTGAATAAAAATTATGTATCGTACTAACGCTCACTCTACGTGATTTCTATTTTAATACAGAGTGTATCAGAAAACATTAAACTTTTTTGTTGGTAACATAATTTGGTTGGCCTTAATGAGCTTTCAGATCAGGTTAGATAATAATAATCCACATAACAAGGTTTAGATGATTTTTAACGATTTCAATGCTTCGATTCATTTATTGACATTAAACTATTTTTTCGTAAACAGTCATAAATAATGTATCGATCAAATTAAGAGTTTAACAACAAATATAAATAGTTGCAACAGTTTTATAGGTAATAATTGTTAATTTAACACATTGGGTTTAAATTCTAGATATAAATATACATGAAAAACAACTATATATAGGGTTTGAATCCTCTTTTACAATTTCAAATCAAATCAAATAAGTAAAACATGTACCAAACACTACGACACTAGTGTATACGGTTGTTGGCGATGATGATGATTGATGTTGAACAATCTACTCAGGTCTATCTTGTACATTACAACTATCATCTAGAAGTCTAGTGGTGTTCTTTCAAACACCTTTGAGAACAATCTACTACATGATTCGCCCTTCTTATTATGAATACATTTAAGTAGCTCACCGTTAGTATTGATATAAAATCTTTGATTTTCTTAAACGAATAAACTAATGTATTCTTCAAAATATCATTTGAGAATTTAAGTTTCACGGTCGAGGGATTTTGTTGTCTACAAAAGAATCAGTTTTTTGTATACACTTGACTCTATTTTAACACGGGTTCGAAATAACACGGTTTTACATCTCTTGCGTATCGATAATATATTTTTTGTTGAAATCCAGTATACCCAACAATTTAAAAGAAATAATAGACGGACCCTAGATATCTCAAGTGGTGAAAGCAATGTCGAACCAAATTTGCGTAAACGGATTCATGTATTGTCTGATAATGAATAATCTTTTTTACGATTTTTTTAAATTAAATTAAAGCACAATAAACAATAATGTTTTTTTTATTTGCATTTTTTTTGACAAGGAAACCTAACCAGCATTATTTTTTATATTAGTGTACTTTTTACACGTATTACGTAGAACGTATCCACAGTGTAAAACAAGAATCCATTGTACCTGATAATTTCAAAGTCTTGTGAGTTTTTCACGCGATATTTCTACCAAAATACATACTTAAATAAAGAAAAGTTTTTAAATGTAGATTTGGCCACCAACATATCTATTTATATGACATAATATATGTTCTGTGTGTAATGCCTAGTTAACTTTTTTGTAACAATTTTCAAGAAAACTTACGTAAAATGGTCTACAAATTTACATTACAGGTTCATAAAAGTTAACTAACGTTGAGGCACCGAAATGGTTAAATTACCCGAAAAATCATTTATGTGATTCCTGTTATATTTTTCGTGCATTATATACTTTTGATAGACATAATTACATCTAATCTTTTCACCTGCAGCAGGAAATAATAAACTAGACTTTTTTCGCTTCGCGTCCATGTCAAAGTAGAAGAGGCCATTAGTGGGTATTTATATTGATTCACGAAACGCCCGCCAAATTAAAAATGGATTTAAAACAATACACTTTTACCGCGCCATTTGAAAACATACCAGCCTACATACATATCGACTTCGTTGAAAATACGCATAACTAAAAAATTTTACTGAGACAGAAAGCATTTAGATGTCTGTAAAAACTGATAAATTTACTAAAAATATATGATTAACAACAAACGTCATACAACGACCTATTAAAATAGAAAATTTACTTTTTCTATAACTAATTAATGATCGAAATATATATTTTCTATTTCACACTTAACTATTTCACCACATAATCTAGATTTCGTATTAAATTTTCAGATTTTACTCGCATTGAGCGTTTTCAATAAAAACTATATTCTAACTTCCTTGTTTAGGTAAAAAAGATTAACTAAGAAGAACAAATTTTACAAGAGGCACAATACAACGTATTTTCACGATTTTTAGTGAGTCATTAATACAAGCTTGAAGTGCACGATGTTGATGACCAATAAATTGGTGTTGAATTTTCCTGACCTGATAATGTAAAAAGTTATTAAAAAAATCCTTAAAATTGATTGTTTATGCTTTTTTTCATTCCACACAAACTTAGTAGGTCCTTCTTTTTTCAAAATTTAAAGCTAAATTTCGATAATAATTTTGCATTTTTGGCTTAATTCCTTTTGACAGAACGTTTATTTATTTGTGTACATTGTGATTCTCAAATAAAAACACTTTTTAAATTGTTTTTAGTGCTGGATTAACCCTTAAGCAAAGTAAGCACGTGCTAAGACCATCAAGGAAAAGGGGGGCACCACAGAAATTTTTTCATAACCGAATTTATCATTTCGATTATTAAACTAATTGTTATGAATAAATGTTGTTATAAAGTAGTGTCTCTTATGTTATCATGTTTATCCTGAAAAATAAAGTACACTGTGTTCGCAAATAAGAAGGTTTACAAATTTTAAAAAAGTTTAGATAAGTAAGGAAGCACTAAAATTAGTTTGTGCTTATGGCATCTAAGGGTTTCAATCCGGCCTTGATTGTTTTGTATATATATATATAATAAAAATAATTCTAGAATCTATATCAGTACCTCAAATACAATATCAATTATGATCATTAAGAGTAAAAACTTGAAAAACTAATGCATATGTTATACGCATTCATAACTTTCTTCAGCGTTAGAATATTACTTTCTATTATTTCAGAGCTTGGGAATTGCTTTTTGTAATATTAATGTTGCTTCATAGTCCAACTTTTTTTATATATTTTAGTAAAGAATATTAAAAATCACTTAGCACGACCAGAATAAATGAAAAATTACCTATAGCACGCAAATACAACATTTTGTTTGCGTAGAGATTAAGGGTAGACCAAATACACGAATTTTTATACTTAACCATAAAAAATTGATGAAATATCTCAATGTTCATTTTAAAAAATCTAAATTATATCTTAATTTATTTAAAAAAAATCATAAAATGTAGTAAGTCGTTAGTCTGTACATAATTTAATAACTATAATGTCAATACTAATACCAATGTCAATGCTGCATTACAATACATATCTACCGTGCTTAGGCAAAAGTGATTAACCCTCAGAGAACAAATTTTTCAGGAGGTACAGAAAACGTGTTTTATTGATTTTTTGTCAAAGTCACATTAACATAAACTTGTGCATAATGACTGAAAAATTGGTGTTTCATTTTCCTGATCTGATAGTTAAGAAAGTTTTTAAAGTAAATCATCGAAATTGAGGTTTGATCCTTTTTTTTCCATACAAAATTAATAGATTGTTCTTTTTTCAAAATCTAAAGCTGATTTTTGACAATAATTCGACATTTTTGGCTTAATTCCTTTCAACAGAACATGTATTTAGTTGTGTACATTGCAATTCTCAAATAAAAGCACTTTTCAAAAATCTGATGGTTAAGCCATTTTACTTAAACAGGTCGACGTTATATCGACCGTGTTTAGGCAAAAGAGATTAACGCTCACAAAACACATTTTGAAGGAGGCACAGAAAACGTGTTTTAGTGATTTTTTAGTCAATTGATGACCAATAATTGTGGTTTTATTTCCTAGTCTGTTAATTTAAAAAAAATTACTCGCATTTAGTTTTAAACCCATTTTAGCGAAGTAAATATTTCAGTAGATTGTTACGAGTGTTCTGTCACCCTCGAAGATGAGTGGATAGAGCATCCGACTTACGAGCCGTGGGTCGCGGGTGAAATCCCGTAGTTGACCAAAATTGCTCAGATTTTTCCATGCGCATTTAGAACCAGGACATAGATAAAATCTGATAATTATTACTGTTTAAAAAAAATCTGTTAAAGTTACTCGTACCTTTATATTTAAGAAATCTCTATGCTCTTTTTATAGGGATGTAGATAAAAGGAATACTTGTAATTATATAGGACGACACGTTTTTGTGTACAATATCTCGTTTATTCAATATTACGAAATTTTAGTAGAACATAATCAGAGACGCAGTGAGAAATTTTTACGCCTATGGCCAGAAAAGAAAATTGTGGCGTTCTGAAAAAAACAATTTATTTATACTTTTACATCAATGTCGTATTTTTAAATTATGAAATATATAAAAATATGTCTAAAAATATCTTTCAGTTTTTTTGCAATGTTTCAATTTCATTTAATCATAAAATTACCGTTTATGACGGAACATTGACCATAGCCTTATATAAATTAAATAATAATTATATTTTATAGTCCCCGAAAGTTTGGTATAACGACTTTTGACTTGTACATCTTAACATCCTATTTTTCAAATAACAATGTAAAACAGAATTATACTTTCTAGATATATAATAGAATATTGAATATCCGTTTTATCTAATAATAAAGTTAGGCTACAATACAATTCACTATTTGGAAATAATATTGGCAAAACCAAAATGTATTCTGACAGCTTTTTTCAAAGCTTCGGAGCTATAATTCAAAATTATTTCAGTTTTAAGTTTTGTAATACTTAAGCGTAAATATTCAACAATATATAAGTAATTTATATTAAAAAATCTTTAATTTATTTTGAAACTTAGCTTTGTATTGAATTGTGATGAATGTGTCTTCGGTATTATAGTCAAAACACTCTAAATCAATCTAGTATATTGAAATATGCCTGCCTTATCTATGGATCACATATTTAGGTAAACGCCCGCACGCTTGACAACGGCTGCCGACGAACTCCGAGGAAGGTCGGTAATTATCATAACCAATTACGGGTCTGCAGAGCGCAGGGGCGCAGATTCGAACCCCGCTGCCCGTTAATGGCCCCGGCCGACAGGGGAGCCATAACAAAATTTGGCTACCCGAAAATCCACTTAGCAATTCTGGAGTATCTAACCGACTACGAAATTTTGTTTCTCTCTCTCTTGGAGCATTCTGTCCTCGTCGTATGAGTCTTGCATGATTATGTCATGATTTAACCTATAAACATATAATATTGTATTCCAAAGTACTTTTGAAGATTCTATCAACATACCAATGTACGAATGATTCCAACAGACGTAAATTCATTGTATATAGTAGAAAAAATAACGACCCGATCTTTTACTCGTACTTGTCATCTATTATATAATAAAAAAAATCTTTTCTATAAGGGGTCATTCATAAACCACGTATTGCTTTTTCCTATTTTTTAGCCCATGTACATATTCAGCTTAACCTCTCCCACCTCTTTTCTCTCAAATGTTACGTAACTTTCTTTTTAAATATCTATTTTTAGCAACAACAAAATGTAATGTTATAATTAATATACTGATATTCTTTCAAGCAATAAAATCTACGCTAATCCGATACCAAGTGAATCTTTACATATTGGCGAAACCGATACAGTATTCAAAAGCGTTTAAAGCATATATGATTGCAATCGATATTAGGAATAAAAAATCTCTTACGATATTTAGAGACTGAATGTGGTTGAAATATAAGGAAGATAATTGTAACTCAATGATAACAAGCATTTTCATACTAGAAAAAATAGAAAAATGACATAACTAATCATTTTAAACCATTTTACATATATATTTTTCAATGAATGGTCCATTAAATATTTATTAATAAAGTTATATTTTATCACGATAAAAATATCAAAGATAAATATTCAAAGATATAGATTCATATTGAATTATTATAATCTAAATTCAATTACCAATAAATTTAAAGAAAAGTGACAACAATCAACTCATATCGACTTTTGTGAGGGGAAAAAAGTGTTACTTAACAATAAGAATTTGCTCACCCTCCCCCTTTGTAACGCCATGTAGACATTGGTGGTCATCCCTCTCTCCCCCTCAAGAGCGATATATGGTTTATGGGTGACCCCTAACAGTAAAATACTACTAGCAAGAAAAGTAATGAGAAAATCACTTAACGATTATGCCTATTTAAGTGTTTCTCGTTAAGTATTTACTGAACACAAATTTAAGCAACTTTTCTAATAAATTTAACTATTTTGAATATATGTGAATTTAATACGTTTTCTTGAAGTAACTTATTTTATTATTTCGAGGAATTTTCCGCCACCCATTTCTAGACATTCAAATATTTTTATTTAGACTGCGTAGTAACATTTATTTTATAATCAGGCACACTACCTCACTTGAAACGAGTATTTTTTTTAATTTTACGCGTACAAGGTTCGTCAATTTTGGCAACTATAAGCAGCAAATCATGATGACAGTAATTATTATTATGATTATTAAATCACCTTTGTAACCGTTGTTTGAAGACACTGCTTACGTAAACCATAAGTGCGTGACTTTTTTTGTTGTAAATAATGTGTATTAAATAATTTCGTAATGCTATACAAAAAAAAACAGTAATCTGAAGAAAAAAAAACAAAACTTCCCGTTAGATAATTTCACGGTGCGGACTTTTGATATTAAGCTAACGACGCAAAACTTTTCTCATAGCTGACAAAAAATTCGAAAATAATAAATTACTATGCCGATGTCAAAATACTATTTCAAAAAAGTGCCCGTTAAGTATCATACCATATAATTTTAATGCGTCTTTCTTCGTGTTCTCTGTCATATTTTTTATGTTGACTTTATAAGAATGTATTTACGTTCTGTTTTTTAACCTACCTATCTATCATTCTTTTACTATTAATTACTAGTTAATTAATTTATTACAAGTACAGTGAAACTTAGTTTAACAATCATCTTGTATTGTATAACGAGTAGTTCGCATAACTAGAAAAACAAATTGTAGTAAAATGACCCGCTTAACGAGTAATGAGAAGAATACCGGGAAGTCTCGGATTGTAAAAGTAAAGCACAATCACTTGGGCATAATCAGGTGATCGCATTCAGATACCATACTCCGCGTGTATTCGACGAAATTGTATCTTTGACAACATCATGGAGCTGAAGGTGGATAACAATGTTATCGATGAGTTTGTGGAAGACCACAGCCAGAAACTGACCACCAAAGAGCTTATGGACTTCTATTGTGTGTCACAGCAAGAAACTGCGGAAAAGAGTTCTTCTTCAGAAGAGGAGGTAATAGTAGAGCTAACGTCTTCTGACACAGTAAAAGATATGCTAAAAGTATGGGAAACTGTTGTATCGTACATTGACGCATCATCAAAATAAAGCAATGAGTATGCACTATGTAAATTTATTTAATGATAATGTAATATTTTACTATGTCACCTTTTCACCAATTTTGAATTTTCGTAAAAACAAATGTTTTCAGACAGCGTTCTAGTTAAAAATAATTAGATATCACAAATAATAACGATGTATAATTTTGTTTGAATAAATGCAATAAAACTTTTTTATGAGTAATTTTTCGGCAGGAACGCATTATCGTATTTTATATTGATTAATATGGGAATAATTGTTTCGCTTAACGAGTGTTTCGCATTACGAGTAAGATTCTGGAAAGGACTATGCTCGTTAAACTACAAGTATGTCCCACTGTATTTTAATAACACATTTTTTTAAAATTTGCAATCAATTGCTATATATTATATACGTTTCTGTAATTGAACACCAGTACTATATCCGATATATTAATTAAATAATAATCAAACATATAACACGTTTTTTTCTCAAGATATACACATTTTTTACCAAATTATGTTTAAAAGGTAACGATTAACAGTACAAATAATGTTTTCAATCATTCGTACAACGTACAATTTTAGATTTTTTTCACCTTTTCTACTCATTTAAATGGCCTCTTCTTTAATACGAATAATAAACCTCTCTACTATTTTTTTAAACTTTTTTTATATAGGCAATACAAGTTTTTTTATGGTTGATTACGTACTCAAGAGAAATCATTCCCTCCACATTTTACACTTTTTAGATCAATTTATCATTTAATATATATTGTTTTGGTTATAACTTTCCAGCAAAGTTTTATCTTTGTTTAAGCACCAGAAAACTAATCTTGCTTTCTTCATTTTAAGGCTTTATCATAACAATTTTTTGTCAATTCTAGAGAGATTTAACGCTCATATTTTGATTTCAAAATAGACTTAATGAGAGTTGGATAAACTTAAATTCTCAGATTCTTGACCAAACAGTTGAAGCTCTATACATGTTTCAATGAACTTGTTTCTAAAATTTTTTACTAACTTTATGAACTGTAATTTTATAAATAATTCACAGTTTATGAATTATATATATTGATTCACCGAAATTTGGTTAGTCACATTTATTGTTTGTGTAGTGTGATCAATCTAGAATAGATTTTTTCAGCACTTTTCTTTTTCAAGCTGTGTCCATTTTTATGTATATTCTCATATTTTCACTCCACATTACAACCTGTACTAATTTATAGAGTAAAATGAGTTTATATTTTCTGCCAAAAAATTCATAGTGAAAATCATTTCTGATTTGACGAAATCATAAATCAAATTTGTTACAATAGCAAATTAGGGAGAAGTGATTTCAGAAATAGAATAAAACATGTTTACTTTTATTTTTTAAATTATTAAAATATAATACTTAGCTTTCCGGGCCTAATTTGAATTTTTCGATGTACTTAATGTAAACATGACATAAAAATACATTAATAAATTGATTGTGCTATATTTTTATTGTTTAATCAAATATTTACACACGTATTTTACATTTATAGTTTTTTAAATGTGTACTATAAATTTACGAAAGATTCGTCAATCTACAGATTTTTCAAAAAAAATAATTTGAATAAGGAAATGTAAAATGGTTAAAGAATAGGCTAAAAAAAAATGAAATTTTACCTAAATGTGGTTTACCAACTTTCTACACCACACCTCTCATATGAAGGTTTTACTTTTGTCACGATACAAAAATATAACCAAACAGCCAAAGAAGATAAACTTAATAAAACAAAATTTAGGGTTGTCAGATTAGATTTAAAGCTCGAACATAAAACGATCGATGTTTTAGCTGATATGTAATTCGCACGTGATAAAACTTTTGAAATCACTGCACACATTGTCGGTTTATGGCAGGGATCTCAATGTATTTAAGCGATTTCTCCGGTTACCGGAAACCAGAAGTCTGACAATGAAACAATTTTTGAAAGTTGATATACTATTTTGCGAATTTTATTAATTAACGAACACCGGTGATAGTCTGTATTGTGTACTACCAAAAAAAGAAATGTCAAAAGATGTCAAGTGTCGGGAAGAAGTTTCAGAGTTCTTATTTGTGATTATACCATATTTTTCGCAATACATTGATTGATTTTGAAGTTTTTCTTTTTCTGCGGCCCACATAAACTTTAACCTTGTTTATTTCACCCGTGTCAACCAGCCTATGAGTTTAATATGCTAGCCGTACAATCTTCACTATTTTTTTAAACGATGGGAAATTATTTATAGTGATACAATTTAACTTGTTTTGGGGGTAGTATATAGCAAAAATATAAAATTGAATGAGTATCATTCACTTTGTCATTTTGAGATAATCTCTCGTTTTTGATTACCTATGTTGATATTAATTTTTTCTCTAAGTTTATAAGCTACATTACTATATTTCACATTTACAATAAGGTAAAGTGTAGAATGGACTGAGATC
>JAPMAG010003195.1:0-10458 GCA_036584685.1 Rhyacophila sp. Rhy_31_5
TTTATTGGTCATCATGCACTTCAAGTTTTTGTTGATGTGACTTTGACTAAAAATCCTTAAAACATGTTCTGTGAGGCTTACTCCCATTTACCTAAACACGGTCGATATGTAAAAATAAAAAAAGTGAGTAAACAAAGAATTTCTGTTATCATTTTTTTTTCTCTATCATGTTTAGGCCAATGAGCGGTTTTTTGTCTTTTTGGTCTAACTACATCACCTTCTGAACACATTTTTCCATCATAATTTTTTTGTATCTTCTGCCCTCTTTAAAAAAATCTGGTATTTTAGTGTATTTGCTGGCCTTTAAAAGTTCCTAGCAAATATCACTGTTTGGAAATATGCAATTTTCAAACTCTCTTTAGAATTTTTGGCTTCTTTCAGCTGAGCGGTCATAAAAGAACGATTCAAGATTTTTATAAGTATAAGAGTGTTTCCGCATTTTCATATACGTGTTAGAATGGAACTGTGTTGTAGGTTACCGTACTGGACAAGTGATTTCGCAATTTAAGAGCAAAACCCTATTCTAGAAGGATTACCTGTATTTATTAGGCACATGCTATGGAAGATTGAATTTATCGTAATCTTCTTTGTGGAAAATCAATTTTACCTATATAATTTAAATGTTTTATTATTGAGCTATATTATTTCTAAAGCATATTTTCTCTCGAATTTGGTAGTTTTGGGTATTTAAAAAAGATGTTTTCATTATTTATTGACAGTATAAAAAATATTTTCACAAACCTCGTACCTCATATAACACTGACATTTGGTTCCACAAAAGTGTTGTGTGGTACAAATCCGTGTTATTCGAGGTCTGAATTTCATACTAAATTAGGGTATGTGTTTCAAAAAAATACCTAAATTTATTTGAATTCTTTATTTTTTGTAATAATCGTTAAAAATATACTTTTAGGTATCTATTTGAAATACTCAAATATTATCAGTTATTCTTTATCAATATCACTTACAATCCTACTTTCCCTCCCTTTCAAGATCGATTGTAGGGTTTTGTTATCGGAAGACTCTCGAGTAATTTTGGATTTTTACCTTTCAAAACTGAATAATAAGTGATTTTCTGTTTACCATGTAAATCTTTATGTATTTCATGATAAGGGGCCAAGCACCTTTATAATTCCATCTTAAATTTCATTCCATTATAGGTTCATTTGCTATAAAAAAAATCTAGTTTATCAGGTAATCCTAAACTTAAATTATTGTTTTTTATGTAAAACATATAACTGCTTCTCTATAACTGCTTTCTGAGAATTAATCATGGTAAATTCATTTAACATTTCGACTAGTTCTTCTTCGTTAAAAGTAAGTAATTTTTTCGATATCTGGAATATCCGGATAATCAAATCCTTTTCCACCGATACTACGGCAACTGTTAATTGTCTTTTTGTATTCGTCTTCTATTTGTGGGAGAACATTTTCTCTATTGATTACTTCTTGCCAAAAATCAGGAATGTTAATTATTTTTTAAATGGCTGTTTTTTTTCTATAACGGTGCTGTATAGAACGTTCTATAAACGAATATGTCACAATTCATCAACTGTGTTGTAGAAGTAACATGTTATACGAGGTCCGGGTGTATAGCAGGAAATAATTTTCAAAAGTGGTCAAATCCAAAGAAACAATTTGAGAATGCTAGATAACCCTCCTGAGTCAAGAAAACGATCTAACATTTCCAGATATTTTTTTTGGATTTGACTACTTTTGAAAATTATCTCCTCGTATGTCGATTGTGACCTAACCAGTTTACAATTTGACACCCGTATTATTTTACAAGTATATAGTAATAAACAGTGTGTTTTATTAAGTTTATTGATTTGTAGTCATATAATTTGATACGCAACTGTCACATATGTATAAATTATACAGCTAAGTCTCTATTTGCTAGAGTCAAGTTGACTGCTTAGTTGATTGACGAAGGTGAAAACAAAACGGAAGTAGCATGCTTTGTCGTTTCCGCAATGAAATCAATTAATGCTTTTTTCGTCAACCCGTACGGTGACTTTGAATTTTTGGGTAGAAGTTTTATGATAATTACAAAATTCATTAGTAAATCGCTAAACTTAATATACTCGTAAATGTCAATATTCTTGATTAAATTTCTTCAAAACACTAAGCAATGTTGTCACGTCTACTTTGTTGAAATTGTTATGAGATAAAATACGATTTACATAAGTGAGTTGACCGATTAAAGTACATGCTGTAAGTACTGTACATTATTCTAAATATTTTAAGGTTATCAACAATCTCAATATAAAACTATATAATGAAATGCAGTTTATTTTAATAATAACTATTCAGTAATTCGCTACACATGAACCCACAAAAAATGACCCTGATTTTTGAGCTCAAGGACGATTACCTTATTTCTTGTCTTGAACATAAAACACTTGACGGTAGATGCTGCATTGTAATATGTAGATACGTAAAAAAACCTTCAATGTTACCGGACGCACTACAACTTCATTTTACTTGACTTTAGTGTGCAATTTTGTGTTTTATTTTGCTTACCCAGCTACTTGAATATTTTACTTGTCATTTTTGCTTGTCACAATAAGGTATGGAGGATTTGTAAAATTGTAATACATATGAGGGGTATATTTCCAAAATGATCTTATTCCACTTCAACAAATCTGTGGAAAATGCCAAAAAACTATTAACGTTGTCGATTTTACACATTTGCAGTTTTTTGATATTTACCACAGTTTTTTTGAAGTTGAATAAGTTTATTTTGGAAATACACGCCTCATATATGAATGATCAGACCATGGTTTAATTTTCGCTGTCAAGCTTACGGTCTTGAAATTAGGGTACTTTTTAAAAACAATACTTGAAAAGCGATTGATTTAATGTTTTTTTTATACTTTTGACGTACTCATATATATAACATTCCTTTTTATTTTCCTTAAAAAATACCATTCAAATTATATCGAACCTGTTTAAGTAAAAGAGAGTAACCCTCAGTTTTTTGAAAAGTGCTTTTATTTGAGAATCACAATGTGCACAACTAAATACCGTTTTGTCAAAAGGAATTAAACCAAAAATGCCGAATCGTTGTCGAAATTAAGCTTTAGATTTTGAAAAAGAACAATCTAAGTTTGAATGAAAAAGAAAAAAGCATTAAACGTCAATTTTAATGATTTTTCATTAATAACTTTCATAAGTATTAGATCAGAAAAATGAAACACGAATTTATTGGTCATCATGCACTTTAAGTTGATGTCAATGAGACTTTGACTAAAAATCATCAAAACATGTTTTTTGTGCTTCCTGTAAAATGTGTTCTGTGAGGGTTACTCCCTTTTACCGGTCGATATATAATTGGCACAATTTTCTAGGTTGTATCCAAAGTAAATATGCTGTTTTCATACATTTGAAGAAGATAACATAACAAATGATTTTTTAACGAACAAATATAAGCTGTATTTCATTGTAACGATTTCTAAGGTAACTATGATATCATAATAACGAATCGTTAAAAGAAGCTGACCGAAACAAAATCTTATTTTAACAAAGTGAAAATTTGAGTGAAACCGCAGTATAAGTATGTTCAGCACGTGTTGATTTTATTTATGTTTTAAATGAAGACTACTATGGCATGTGTTTATAATTTTTTCCTTTGCTAAATATATCGTGGTTTTTTTTAAGTATTGTATTGGAATTTAACATGTACTTATTATCATATGTTATTTATCACGAAGCCTGATGACTATATTTGTGTTACTAAAAATATAAAAATAATTGTACCGGGCCCCATTCTTATGGCAGGGTCTCCATGTCATAAATATTTTTGAGATAAAAATGTATTGGTTTTTTAGAGAAGAAAAAATTTGATTTACCATCATTTCTTGTTTTTTTAGATTGTTTTACCAAAGATGTATTTTTTTAGAGTTATAAATTTTGTATGACAGACATAAAATTGATAGCCATGTCTCTGTTTAATATGCTGTCGATTTTGTCAGAGGGCCCGAAAATGATCAAGGTAATGAGCTCTAAAATTTTTGCCGCCGGCCCTGAGTTTCGTAAGTTTTTCAAATGTGTTTATTGATAGTTGATAATATATGTTATAGGATTATGCTATATGAGAAATAAAAATACAAGTAAATTTTTAATATTTTTTTGTTGTTTATTTGAACAGAATTTTAAAAATCACATAATATTGAATAGGCCTACTAAATATGCACGTGCTTCTATATTATATAACATAGGTACTTAAACTATATACGGGATTGTGACCCGTTACATGATATAAATACGCAGGAAACGAAAAAACGTTCCCTCCCCTCCCCAGGAACTTAAATTAGAAGTGACCATCTCCTGTAGGATCGCTCAACCAGGGGTAGTTATTAGGACAGCGTACGCACGTTTGGAGATTGATGGTTTCCCCAGGGACTTCCTTTGATGTGAGCTTGCAAGTGTGTGGTACCCAACAGGCAGGAATTCCTTCGACGGAGCACTTCTCCCTCCAGGGCTCGAAGGTCTTTGATTCGGCTATTGTCCTTGGGTTCTGGATCCATTGGATCACTTGAGTCATTGTAACAAAGTAGACATCATTGTGGTTGGCGAGAATTTCGTCGATCCAATAAAGGAAGGCATCGAGATACTCAGGGTTGTTTTTCAGCCAAGCGGCGTGGAAGTAAAGACCAAGTGGGGCACGATTTTGTTCGTAATGCCTATCAAAATTGTGATTTAAGAAGTTGTAGAATTGATCTCCGCTGAGGATGTTGGAGCAAGAGTCAACCATGGCACAGCCTGGAAGATATTCGTCGTTGTTGGGATCTTCGCGGCGATCCAACTCATTCATAACCATTTCCCATACGGCGTGGCTACGTGTTGGGCAGCTTTGGAGGTTTCCGTGGCAACGATGGGGCATGCGGAAGTACATGGTGTATGGCCATAGAGGAGGATTAGAGAGAGGTGCTGTAATGGTGGAATCGTACAAGAAAGCTTGTTCTTCCATCATGGTGAACTGATTGTTGCCACCTACTCGGAGATAGGGAGCGCGAACACCAACTACACTGTTGTCGGTCAAATTTGCGTATTTTTCAGTGATAATCCTCATGCCAGCCATTTCCTTTGCCCAGTCATCGACGGTAGCGTTGCTCCAGAAACGTTCATCATCATTGTGTCTGTAGAAAAAAATATAACAATTAGTTAAAATTTTATATTTGATAAGAATTTTTTTAAAAACTTTAAGGTTTCAAAATAACTCGGAACTCTGCGTGAACATTATATCAGTTTTAATTGCAACTTACGTGATGGAGTGTACAGCGATTTCGTGTCCCTTTCTGTGGGTTTCTTGTACTGCAGAATAGTTGGTGTACTTATGAGAGACGAAAAAGGTAGCTTTGATGTCGCAGCCATTGGGATTCTTGCGTTTGCCGCTAAACATTTCTTTGTAGAGTTCGATATTATTATTGTTGATAGCGTCATCGAAGGTGATGGTGATCATCTGTGGGATATCCTTTGGTGGTAAATCCCCAGGAGCAGTTGTTCCATCCTCAGAGCAGAAGCAATCTGGAAGAACGCACACTGCAGGATCGCAAGGAGGAGCGCGATTGGGGTCGTTGTCAATATCTGTTGAAGAAAGAATGTAATTATTAAAAACGTATATTTTTTACGTACATGTTTCTATAAATATCTAATGATCATTTGAACTAATCATAAATATACAACTTTGGTAGCTTAAGTGATATATTTTTGAAAAGTATATTTTACAATCTTATATATGTTGTTATATTTAAATTTACTGTACATATTTAAATAAATTCCTGTTTAATAACTTTATTGTTAAACCGATACTTTCTGTATGAATGTTTTACCCGTAGAAAACCAGTAACAAATAAAACAAGAGTTTCACACCCACACGGATGCTGATTTTTATAAAAAAAATACGCATATCATAGTTAAAGTCTTGAAGACAAGACAAATCAAATAGGCTAGTAGTATTGTTAAGTGTAATTAACTTTTAATATTTAAAAAGATATTTAAAGGATCTACAAGAGGCAATTTGTCACCCTCGTTAGGCTAGTGAATAGCTTGTCCACTTAGCAAGTGGGAGTCGCCATAGCTGGTCACATTTTATTTCAAATGTCTATTCATTTTTATTATAGCCAAGTCATAAACACGAAGTGGTTGAGCTAGTAATGAGCAATTATTACTCATAAAAACTAATTGTTAAGAAAATATTTATACTGTGATGATCCCATATGGTCCATATTGGAACGTATATGGAATAAAAGATAAAAACAACAAGATGCAATTGGACTCTATATCACCAGTGCAGAAGATGAGCAGATAATGGCACAAGAGATGAAACATGCTTAATTATAAATGACTGGAGAAAAAAGCTAAATACAAAGAAACATGAATGATGAGTACGCTATAATCAGATTATAATTATATTATATAATACGTAGTATATACATATTGTTTTTACTTTAACTTAACAGGAAGAGATAGTGAAGCGACAAAACCTGTGTAAATTAACAGTTCTTATAAAAATATTTACTTATTTACTGTTTTCAAACATAAAATTCAAATATATAGTTATTTATATTAACGTTTATTTTCATTGTATTGCAAAAAAAATATTTTGAATCTTTAATGATATTATCAACACGTTATAAAGGCTGCCCATAGTAAGTCTTTGCTGTTTTACAAGAACATGAAAAAAATATGATAAAAAAAGAAAATGTGAATTCCAATAATAATTAACCGATTAACACCTGGTAGCACAACTGTTCAAAATTAAATTCATTATTATCTCGCCTAATTAGTATGGTTAATTCTGAGATTTGTATTGGTGGCGAGACTAACAGAAAAAGTGCCAAGTTTCACTCGGTGAATGTGAATCAAAAGGTTACTAGAAATCCTGTTATTTTGGTATTTGAAAAGCGTGCTCCTCATTTGCATAAATGAATATTGAACACTATTAAAGTCGCTCCGAGCATTCGGGGAATACAAGCCTGGTTAACGTACCAGTGAGCCTTGAGACAAACCGTAGTAACGTTGACTCGACAACTGTAATGTCCTACGTCAATACGATCAAATAAAATCAGGTTGCAGTTAATTAACATATAAAGTAAAAAATACTAGTAATAATATGATAAAATACTGGTATATGTATAAACGTTTTCAATAAAGTAATTATTTATTCTTGGAATTCGTATAGAATATATTTAAAAAAAAAATCAAAATCTGTTTTTTCTATTAGCACATTTTCAACTGAATCTCTTAAAATGTCTTCATTGTAGTACTCAAATACGGAAAGAAAGAATGTATATATTTATAAATTCCATATATGCTCCCAGATGGAGCATATGGGATCTTCATAGCATTAAGATTGTCCTAACTAATTTTTTTTACGAGTAATAGTTGTTAATTATTAGCTCAACCGTTTCGGGTTCGTGTCCTGGCTAAAATACAAATGAATAAAGATTTGTAAAATTTTGTGACCAGCACGGAGTTTGAGTCCGTTACCCTCGGCTCGTGAGTTGGATGCCACTATCCACTCACCTACGAAGGCGACGGAAATATTATTGGTTAATATGTCACACTTAAGTTATTTTGAGAAATCGATTATTAAAGTTTCAAAGCCATTGTTAATTATAATACAAAGCAAAAATTCATTGTTACAGATAATCTCACACTAGAATGTTTTTATGATTTTTACGCGTGTGTTATTATGTCGCCCTCTTAGATGAGTGGTAGCGCATCCGACTTGCGAGCCGAGGGTCTAGGGTTTGAATCCCGTAGCTGGAAAAATTTTCACACGTTTTTTATGTGCATTTAAAATCAGGACATGGACCGAATTAGTTGAGCTAATAACTGACAATTATTACTAGTAAAAAAATCTGTCAATGCAATCTTCACATTGTGAGAATTCATATGCTTTGTTTTAGAGCGAACATGGTTAAGTGAAAAAAATATATCATATAACATAATCATCGACAAAAGTTTAATATTTATATAGAAATAATTGAAAATATGAATTCAAACAAATATTTGTTCGGTTATTTATACGAAGATTATATAAAAATTATGACAATTTATATTCTCTGCTATGTCAGACGTTTATTATCAAAAAAAGTCATGTCCATTTTTGGATTGACAAGGAGTATGGTTGAATATTATTGTGTATGACGTTTCAAACAAAGTCGTGGTTTCAAAAAATATCAGATCCACACAGTTTATTCTTTCATCTTCACATATAGATATTTTTCGAAACCAAGACTACGTTTAAAACGTCATACACAATAATATTCAACCATACTCCTTGTTAATCCAAATAATGGACGTGACTTGTTTTGATAATATACGCCTGATGTGTTAATAAATAGATTTTTTACACTAAATTCCAGGAAGTCATTTTGATAATAATCTATTAATTAATGACTTTTTTACAGTTGTCATTTCAGACTATCAGACAGACGTTAAATTTGACAGGCACAGCCTCCTTTCAAATGATTACGCGAGCCCAAGGCAAGTCGTCAAGTCGCATTCCAAAGCCTATAATATCAGTGGTTATAAACTTAATTTTCTGATTTTGCATGAAATATACAATCGCATTACGATAATTGTAAAACACAGAGTAAACATTAAAGAATGCATTTATCCATTAATTATAAAAGATACTGTTTGAAAGCTTGTGTGGTAGGGCGAATTACAAAATGACAAATTATTATTGTCTGTCAAAAACTGATGGTTATGATGAAAATTGAATAATATTATGAAAACGTCACTGAAAACATTCAGTGACGATTCGATGCAAATACAATGAATGTGATGCATAACATTGCCTCTCCCAATCCAGATTTCTCCATGACTAGTAGCAGACAGAACTTTGAGAGTGTCGAAAACTTTAAAAACTTAAGGATATCACTTTGCAAAAAAAGTTCACTATACAAATTTAGTGTGGGACTTGCTGGCGCTACGTTTAATTTGAAACAAAATATCTGGGACCAACAGCTGTACTCGGTGAAAACTAAATGCTGCCTATGCAATGCTTGTATACGGACAGTGTTGCTCTACGGTAGCGAATCATAGCACCTTATGAAGTATTGAAAACAGATGCTTGTAGCATTCTGGGAGTGCAGTGGTACGACTATAAGCAAAGTGATAATGAAATGGACCGTGCAGCCTTTCATCACATCCAAATATGAAAATGAGACGTCGCATTTGGCCTGTACTAAAATGCCTAAATGTCATCTCAACCGGGCATGCTTCTTCCTCAAGTCAACCAGATTTCGTTTTCGCAGGAGGCCGGAATACAATCCACAGGATGTATTTGGCAAATTTTCAAAATGTCGGTACGATATTGGGAAAATGCAAAAAGACTGGCCAGCGATGGGGATTCATAGAAGTAAGATGCGGTGTTCATGTGCTCCGATTAAAGGCCATAACATGGTTAAAGAAGATAGATCAGTATCAATCAAAATACGAGTACGTATAGGTTAATAAAGAAAATTCTATCCAGCACCCTATTAATTATGTGTAGTATGAAGCTAAGTAGGGAAATCTTCAAACTACATATTTGGATATTGAAACATATAATAATAAGTTTTTTCTTACAACCGAAGTCATATTACTTATGATAGAGATTTGTTATAATTAAAAAGGAGTATTCGTCTTTCTTCATTAAAATGATGCATTTTTAATAAAATGGTGGGCGTAAAAATGTTCAAAATGAAATGTTGTACTTTGAACAAAATACTGTGTAATGTGTAACTTGAGAGATTGCATTTCTTTTTAATATTGAAGAAAAATCTTTGTTCCTAAAAAAATGTTCTCACAGTTGTGTGTTGAACGATTTTCACTTGACTTGTTATTTAGACAGATATAAAAAAATGGTTCATATAAGAATGAAAGTAAAAATCATTTCACGGTGACTAAATTGATTTCTTTTTTCATTGTAGGTCCACCAAACAGAATACGTTGATGACCACTGTTGTGTAGGAATAAATAATATTAATTGATTGTGAATTAACAGTGAAGTGGCAGTGAGAGTGCCTAGCGTTGTTCGCGACCACTTTCGCTGGTCAGATGCCGGTGGCCGTGAGTGAGCCGGTCCTACTTCAGCGGCCAGTCAACGAAAGGAGGAATGAGAGACAACGCTTATTAAATAAATACAAATTAACGCAATGGAATTGTTCGTTATTCGTTCTGCCCAGACCCAAACTCGGCTATTACTTTTACCAAATTCATATTTAGTTTAGTTTATTACACTATAATATTTAATAGAATTGTGTCATAAATCAAAGAAATTCTTCTTACTAGAATATAAAAGATAGACTATTTAATCATTTTCTTTTTAAGTGTGTCCAAATATTTTAGTAATATTCCATATGTTGTTTACTTGATTTTTATACTGTCTCTGTTTACTTGCAGTCGTCCCCATTAGACTAGTTGGCAGCGCGCACGCCTATCAAGCGGGGATCCCGGGTT
>JAPMAG010003196.1:0-10457 GCA_036584685.1 Rhyacophila sp. Rhy_31_5
GTTGTGTATATTGTGATTCTCAAATAAAAGCACTTTTAAAAAAACTGAGGGTTACACCCTTTCACCTAAACAAGGTGAATATGCAAAGTCCCAAGTCATCAACCACTATCGGATGCAAAAATTGATATGATAAACTGTTAATGTTTGTTAATCATAACATGGAGCGTTAATCCCAAACACTGGCAGCGAGTAAGTTAAATACTGAAATGTCAGGAATTCATTTCATAATTTCAATTATTTTATCGTTAGAATCGTAGAATTATAAAAAATAGCTGCAGACATAGCGAAATCGAACATTCAGTTTTATCTTTTTCTATTGTAAGTTTTGGGGTGGATTAAAAACGAGGTTGAATTTTTCGTGAAATGGATATCATGTCACATTTAATTTCAGACTTGATACGTTGTGTAGTATATGCATTTATATTATACATATTTTATGTATATCTATAAATCCCCAAGTTTATCCATAAACTACAGAAAACAACCTCTGTAGTCCATATAAAATAACATTACTTGAAAGTTTTTTTCAAATCGGGACAAAGTAGCTACTGCGATGATTTTTTTCTGAATAAAATATCGCCAGCTTGACCATACATCAACCATCTAATGCGAAATGTATATTGAAATAATGAGCCAATAAAGTTTTTCTAATACACAGTAGCATTAGATGAAGGTAAATTTATTTGTAATTTTGTCCATTACCAGAATATCTGATATCCTCATGTTTGAAAACCAGTAAAATAATTCATATATTTTTGCGAGAAATGTTGATTGGCCACTTTTAGTATTGCAGTGACGATACACATGTCATGTAAAAATGCAATGTTTAATATACTATCTGCATAATTACGTATGCGATTGAATATTGAAATTAGTAATTATCATAAGATACAATACAGTGACTTAAAATAAGTTGATTCCATAAGAAAAGATTTAGTTTATCCAAAGGAAAATTTGGGTTCGACTATGGATTTTTAGTATTGAAACCACCCCTGTATTCCATAAATACGGCGATTGTATTCAAGTGATACGCGGTCGACTGTTTCGAACTTATTCGTTGGACGAAATTTTGCGCTCGTTTCGTGGGAATGGTTTTTTTAACAATTCTATTTTACATTCTCCATCCCGTCCAACATGGCCTTTAATGCTTTTTACATATTATATTAACAAGTGACATCATTCATTTTATTAGCGTCTACCCAGCCCAAATGGGATCACAGATAGTGTGCAAGAATATAAATCGTCAATTATATTAATTACTACACATGCCATTTTAATAATGTGTACCGTTCTTGAAATAAATATTTGATTGAGAAAACCCGAAGTAGAAATGAAGACGAAACAACGACTATATTTTTCTCAAAACAAGTTTATACCAAAACTTTTTGTAATTATTCTCGACATTATGTAAAGAAATGCCTTCAAATTGTAAAAATCTGACATGTTTATTTAAATATTATATTTATCCTTTATTTTAAATTGAAAAAATAAAATTTTCATTGTTTTCCCGATTATATTAACTTATTCTTGATATAGATACAAGAGAAACTGCAAGGTTGTTCAATTGCAAACGGCCGCCACTCAAACAATGCGTTGGTTTTTTATCGAGGTCCTTGGGTTAATTTACACGAGTTTTCACATTAAACATTTGATAAAAATGAAAGGCTACTGAAAAAATACAATGTGACCAGAATTTTCAAACCACGCATTGGTTACGTTGTTTATACACGTGATTATGATTTCATTATTCTATCAAACGATAACATTTATGTTCCTAAATATTAGAAATCGGTGTACATACGTGAGTATCCACTTATTGATAAACATTAATATTAACACATTTGAATGTTACATGTTTAGTTTTAACTACAATATATTGTCTCACAAAAAGTAATTTTAACTTATAAATTTGGTTTCTGTTTCGCGATTAAGAATTCAATACTGCGTTCGCGAATCATACAAACTTAAACTCGGATTTTTTTTCAATTATACGATTGCTTGATTGTCACATGCAATCAGTAACTCATACACACGGTAAATAATTATCTCAGTGTGCTGTATTTTTTTAAATTTCTACCAAACTTGGCGGGTTTCTAAGCAAACTGAATGGTGTCTAGGTTTTTTCACGCCCACCTGTGTCTACAATTACGAACAAGCATGAACGTCAGCGAGAAACATGGTTAAGAATTAAATGTCTTTATACATGTAATCTTATCGTCGTATAGACTTGCATGGCTTAAGTTGTGTGAATACGTACGCGTGCATACAAATTGCGGTGATTAAATTATTCAGCATTTTTCTGCCTTGTGTATTTTTACAGTTATGGAAACGTCTAGAAATACTCATTTCATATTTGTATGTACATATATTCTATAAAAGGATGCACAATGCAGATACTTAATGTTAAATTCGGTCTAATGCTGGTGTTGACGTCATATTTTAAAAAACTATAAAGTATACAGCAAAAACGGTTCAATTAATATGCACTGTCTCTGAATACTAATTGCACACATTTTTAAAGATTACTGTTAAAATTAGTCATCGTATATTTTGGATTTCATTTATTATTGAAAAGATACCGGAAGCTCCGATGATTTCATGCGTAAACAAAAAATACGCGCATGCATTGGCAGTCAGTCGCGTTAAACGAGGTGAATGAAATTTGTCGATGGATGCATCGCGCGATGTCCGGTAGGTACATTTCCCCCTCGGTTCGGCCGCCTATACCGCTGCGCTGAATACCGCCTGCCGACCGCCAGACGCAATCAATATATCGACCGCCACTTCCTTTTCCCGTCGTCTCCCACGCACCCCCTCGCCGTCCTCCCCGTCGCGTCACTCTCATCCCCTCTTGACAGCCTCACCCTCGCATTGCTGGAACCTTACGCTACGCACCAGCGCGAGGCTCGTACCGTATGCAAACTGCGTAACTTAAAGATTCCAATCACCCCTACATTCCATTCATCGTCAATCTGTGATCTATTTCAAAAGCTTCGAATATATTCAAGTATTCGTTTTAAAACGAGTGTCCCACTTTATTGCCATGGAGTATATATAAGATTTTTAAATGTAGCTCGGTTGTGACAGGGGTTTATAACCGCTAGCTGAATTCTTCTGTGCAACGAACTTTACTTGCGTTTCAGGCTTCGCCCGTCCCTATTTTGCAGCGTTGCCAAACATCGTTTCAATTTAATTCCCAAAATGGTAATATAGTATTCAACACCAACATGCCATCACAACCTTAAATGCCAACATACTGCGCTTATAATTATTTATCTTTATTATTCGGTTGGTATTGGTCATGTTTGTAATTTTCTTGGTTGTTATAATCACGATGAATGTAACAATTTTCATCGGAAATAATTTCGTATATTTATATCTAATCTCCAGAAATATACTGGTCATAAGTGAAACGTTCGTCTTTATTGGTTAATGGAAACGTTTAAAAATTACTTATGTTATCTCAATTTTATCGAAAAAATAATGCAATGCCAGCAAAGCCGTCAGATCGATTGGAACATAAATATTTTATAATATCAAAAAATCATACATTCATGAAAATAAAATGAAATACATATATTCATTTCAGTATAGCGTTAGTAGTAAGTCTGTTGAACGAGTTGATACTGATTTTTAAACATTCATACAATATGAGACGACTTACTTTGTACAACTTCTCCATTCCATATACGAGTAAATAACAAAATGTCCGTATACATACTCGTAAATACAGTCCCACGAAATTTGGTGTTATGGAATTTAATCTGTAATCTCCTAAGCGACTGTCACTTATTTGACTTTATATTCACGGCTATCATTACTCTAAATTATCCGTAATAGTATTCATATCGACACACTGAACAGATTACTATTTATTTCTAAAACATCGTTTACCTTAGAAATGTATAACTTGTTACCGCAATAAGATGCTTTCAGTATCGGTTATCGGGCCCCCATCAGCCCTAGTTAGTCATCATCAGTATCACAAATTTCTACCGCATTGAATATAAATTGGGGATTAATCCTGTCTTGTCATGACGAGGACCTTACTGTTCGAATCCTGATTGTGTTTTTTCTTACAGGTACAAGAGCGGGCTACGCTCAGTGAGGAGCGGGGTCGTCGGGGGTGGCGAGGCGGCGGGCGGTGACGCGCGGCGCGGCGGCCTCAAGGCGCTGCCCACCAAGCGCGCCCGCTTCAGGGGCATGAGCATGGGCCAAAAGCTTTCTGGAGGTAAAAAACCTTACATCTATCCAGTGATTTTATTAATTTTAAATATAAAATTATACTAACGCCGTAAATAACATTTTGGCAATAGCCATTATATTATGTATACACATAAGAGCTTACATAGTGCAGAGTGATAACCGGATGGTCTTTGCATTCTTCGATACTTCTATCGTCAACTTGCACCCGAGACTGATGTGACGAAATTACAATAATTCCAAATGTGTTATCTTTTTTTTATGAAAGGGCTCTCACCTGTTAGGGGTCGTCCATAAACCACGTAACATCCTTAATGGGCAGGGAGGGGTGACCGCCAACGTCTACATGGCGTTACACGGGGGAGTGTGGGTTAATTTTTATTGTTACGTAACACTTTTTCTCTCAAAAATTGAATAGGATATGATTGTAACTTGCATTCTTATTTGACCTTTTCTGTGCCGGACATAATGTCACAACCCGGTAAGCTGTAAATTTTAAGCAATAACAGAACGTAAATATTTCATTTAAAAGTATATAGAATGTTTTTAAAATATGACTTTGTTTTTAATTACTATATTATAATCATATCTTAGCACATTTATATTTAAAATCATCCAAAATAACAAAATTTGTCCATCAAATTATGTTTCAAGTTGTGCGAGTTGACGCGCTTCTGGTACTTAATCAGCTAATGTGGAAAGTTACGTAACTTTTAATAGGAGGGAGGGGGATATCAAGCTAAATGTCTACATGGTGTTACATGGAGGGTAAAAAAAGTAAGAAAAAAACGTTACGTGGTTTATGGACGGATCCCTTATGTATTTTAGCTCTAACATTTCCATCCACTATTTAATTAACCATGTTCAGTGTTTTATTCTGTTCCCCAAAGCTTAGATTCTATCCTCCACGGTAAACCATGTTATGTTTTGATCAGCGCATTAGTAAAAAGTGGAGTTTTGTAATAACATTAAAAATACAATATATTTACTTTTTCGGTGTTCAGTATGTCTCACTCAGTCAAAATGGACAACTGCGAACAAATTTCTTTTAATATATTGTCATTCTAAAACGATGTTTGTAATATCTATCGGTCTCTGTTATTGCCTCCCCTAGTTGGTATAAGATTTTGTAACTGTGAAGCCCATCCCCGTTTTTAATATACAGACACAACGGACGGAATGAATGAGAAATAACGTAACGACGAACCATATTCATCCTCATCACCGATGCGGATAAGGCCTTATTTTTTAATTATCGTATACTCACGTGTAGTAAATAGGTGGCAATGAAAAGAAAATAAATTAACATTAGTGTAAAAACACCTACACCGTTGTACGAGTAAATCTCTTCCAATCCGTTCCCGACAGCTCTTTACGCGTAATATATTTCCGATAGTTACATACTCGAGATACCACAATACATTGTAACGTATCGTATTGCTATTGCGGGTATAATCAATCTATTCTCACACTCAAATTGATTTCAGAACATACTTGTAATTAATGAGGTGCCGATGTCCGCAGGCGGAAGGCATTATTCTTCCTGCATTAAATATGCATAACTAACCCCCTAATACTGGTAATTATTACGTTATGAAGTGATAATACGACTGCATCCTATTATGTTGGATTTCATTTTATTTAATTGTTATCAATTACCGATGATTGTATTTTTGTTAGGCGTGTATAATGTGTGGTACGTCCAATCTATTAGTGCATATAATTTTTACGATCGGCATTTTGATGAATAGTGGTAATCAACGTACGTGGCCATTGGAACAATCTTTCTAGGCGGTAATTGTTTAGAAATCGTGATTTTTTTAAGACGTCGTAGGAACGTTTTTCATTACCAAATCAATGTAATTAAAACGCATTGATAGAACAAAAAAAATATTAAACCTTGTAGAGTTAGGCTGTTTGTTTCCCATTTCAAAGTGAATCAAAATCCATAAAACGACCGTTTTAACACAACCGCCCATAATGCAGTTGATCTGTTTATTTGCTTGTTAATGTCATCTATTGAGACGAATGTATGAGACGTGTATTTCCATAGTGAAGTTATTCCACTTCAACAAATTAGTGGCAAATGTCAAAAAGCTGTTTACGCTGTTGATATTACATATTGTTTATATATAAAGTTATTTAACCTTATAATAAATCATTTTTACTGTGTCGGTCGGTTTGTATATACATATGCGATATTTTAGATTTCAGAGTATTGTTTAAATACACGGCCCATTCCAATATTTAAAAAAAAAAATGAATTCGTATGTGGTCATTTTGTAATGAAAAATACGTTGCAGCAGCATGAAAGCTGGTTTTACAACATACAAAATATCATAATCTTATAGTTTTTAATATTAGCATATAAAAAAATTTACGGCGTCTTACAGCAAATTATGTTTTCGGGAACATGCCGTGTTTGAAAATAATAATATCAAATAGTTACTTGAACGTTCTTTCAATATTTAAGTGAAAATATTGCTTCGAAATATGGGATTTATGAATCTCTTTTCTTCAAATATTTTAAGGAATCTAGTGTACGACCGCTGTATAAGAGTTTAGTTGGAACTGTTTCCTTATTTACTGTTGATATCGAGTAGTGAATTATTGAAATGTTAATATATTTTTTAAACTTTAATTAAGTGTAGTCAATTTTATTTTAGAAAACTAATTAACAATTTTAATGTTCCGAGTTTTTTTTCACACTACATTATCGATAGAGATTATTTTTTTCTCAAATAGTGGTGATTATATAAGTGAAAATAATATTGTAAATCTAGTTTCGTCACCAAGCACAGTATTCATTACCTATTACTTTTTACTTTTACTTACGTTCATAAAAACTTGTAGAAATGTTGCATACTTCCACTTGAAATAATTATAAGAAATACCTTTCAATTCTTCCAATACTAACTTTGAAATTGGGATTTATTTGGTCAGTGAATTGAATTCGTCGTTTGGCAATTTTGTTAGTGTTTTTGTAATAGCAATAATTTGACTTAGAAGCAGATTTGCGATTTTTTTGTTCCTTTGTAAGCCGGTTAGTATAATAAGCGACGCGCAGAATAATATTGGCAATGTTTGACGGTGGATACACTCAACTCCACTAACTCTCGCCTGGCTACCAGATATACCTCAAGGCTGTGCAAGACAAGAACTCGCGGAAAGGTCACTCACCTGACAATCCAAGTCTTAATATTTTCTCACACATATATTAAGTCAAATTCTATTAGTCATGATTATTGATAGTACATACATATTCGGTATCAAACAGACATTCTAAAATTCAACCAATTTCCATGTTTTTTGGGGAACAATTTTTATGCATGAATATAAAATTGATTTGACGTTGCAACTTCTTAAAATATTAATAACCGTTTTCTTCGTATCGTCGGTAAATCTTTACGTGAGTCACATCCCTTCTTCATCTGTTTTATCGCGTTTCTCCCGAGATCCTTGACGACAGGTTTCTGCACTTCTTGTTGACCTTGATATTTCAAAGAGTATCGACCCGACATAGGAAATCACTGCATTGTACATATTAATTTATTAAATAGCCACTCTCCGCAGCGTTTATTCTATTTTATTCTCACCACCAATGTCCAGAATCTTCACGTTTTGAAATAAAATCATCCGAAATAATTGTTTTTCTGCGTGTCCTCATTGGGGCCGCCGACCAGCGTTAAATAGGTTCAATTTATTGGGCCAGATTGGACCCTCGATGAACAGTGTGATAGCGAGCGGGACATAAAAAATATGCTATATGTAAATGTATTAATTACATCTGTGGACGGGCTTTGAAATGTCTCATACACGCTAGATATGAAACTGAGAAAAAATCAAATTACACAATAAAACTGCGAGTGAGTGGGTGGGTTGCGTGTCAAAATGGTCGGAAAACTTTGAGTCTCAAAACGTTTAATTCAAATTTAATATTTCTCAATAAATACCAAATAAAAAAATATTTATTTTTCAATTTACAATAACGAACCCTGAGCTAGTTCAATATTTTGATAGCGGTTGATGTCGTTTCTCAAGTGATTCCTAAATATTTAATGCTATCATTCATATTCCGTAACTGCTGAAACTTTTATAGGTTTTTTAGTATACATTTTGAAACCAGGGCATGATCCAAATTGACAATTATTACTCGTAAAAAATCTCTCGAGACACATTTTACATTGTGAGTGCACAATGCTCTGTCTTGGAGGCGGATTTGGCTGGAAAAAATATATCCTCCGCCTATAAGTCCTCATGACATGAACTAACTAATAATGTCCATTGATTTTGTTTTTAAATAGTATGTCAAATATTTTTTCTGTGCAATATATTATCTTAATGGATTCTCCGTAAATTCATACTGGGCAAATACTTATTATGTTTGTATGACAATAGTTTGTAAGTAACCATTTCCGATAAAAATAAAATGAAATTTGTAATATTGAGTTCTTGTAAAAAAATGTGATGTAATTTTTTGCTATGCTGCCAGCATTTATCTCAATCCATTAGAGTTCCTTCGAGTCCAAATAGATAAAATTCGCATACGCGACCCATGTATATAAAAAACGCATTTCTCCAACAATTTCTGCGCGGTTTTTGGCAAATATATTTGCTTTGCCTATTAAAAAAGCACTGCACGTGTGTGTATATTTCATACATTCGTCAGCGTGTAAATATATTTTAAATACTTTTAAAAAAAACTTTATTAGCTCACGTTTTAGTTTACTCGCTATATACTTCTATGTCGCTATGTTAAAGACGTAATTATCGTTAATATAATAATACCTACGCTGAAAAAAACTGTCGCGTGTCGGCGATTCCGCGAGAATCGATTTTTTTGCTGTTATCAGATAGTACACGCGTGCCGCTGCACCAGCTGTTTTTGTTTGTGGAACATTCCGCGACGTATGCATGTGATATGCCACCGCAAACGCTTTTCCGTCGCCGACTGAGGTCGGAATCATAGTTTCGGTCGTTCAGTTCACTTCAGTTGAACGCGAACGGTCGGCAAGTGCGGTTCACGTATCGCGCCCACGCCGCTCTGTTGTACTCTTACTCCCGGACAGTATTAATTTCAATATTATTTATATTATAGCTTCCTATCGTTTTCACCACACGCTCCGTCTTCGGATTACAAATATTTTGCTAAGTGTTGGATGCGCTTGTAAAATCGATATTGTCAAAAACGAATGGAGCGTAAATAAATAATACATCGAGTGAACAGAGTATTGTATTGAAGTGACGATGTTTCGAACAAAACGAATTCCTGATAATAATTGTGATTAGTGCTACGCAGAAACATTAGTGAATATACTTCATTGAAGTGTCAAGTATTTATTTGTGGAATCGTTTTATATACTGGATATTCAATGGAATCACTTCGTTATATAGTTCAAGAGACCGTTGGTAAATGGAATACATACAGAGTATATTTTTAAATTGCTTGTACGATCGTTTATCGTTGTACCATATTGCCAGAAACAACGCTTAACAAAGTAATATTGACATGGGAGAGTATTCAGTTCAGATGCACAGTAATAAAAATAGAATTCATTTATTTGTAAAACGAAAACTCGGAAAACAATCTCCTATCGTTTTATTTGGGAGTATAAAGGAACATCATCTGTTTATCGGATTTTTTTTCCCCATAGTTGAGGCGTTAAATATTTTACGGGGTTTCGTATGTTCCCAGCGAAGTTGCCTTTGTTCGCTATTTATAAACAGTTGACACAACATATTAACATTCGTCACTGCCGTCAACAAAATAACAAAGAATATTCAGCAGATAGTTTAATCGCATATATACTTTCTCATAAGCTCGCGTATTGTCGAAATGAATACATTTGGCGGAAATTCGTGACTGCGAATAGCCGACGATCGACAGTAGTTGGGGGGCCTGAAGGAGGCCGTCATCTACTAGTAGATCGACATCGGCTGCTGATAATGAAATATTTGAAATTGTCGCAATTTTAGCTGAAGTCGCTTCGATAATAGAGTAATGTTTCGAGTGGATTTAAGTAAAATTATTTTCAAAATCCATACATACATATAGTATTATAAACATACAAGCTGTAATATAGGACTATTTGTAATTGTAGGTGTGATAATGGCATGCCTATCGATAACACTTACGAAGAAAATTTTATCAATTTATAGAATTATAATTCAATGTAATTAATTATTCAACTATTTTTATATGGAGTTTTACTGATTATTATTTTTTAAATCATATCCGCTCCGAAACGAACCAT
>JAPMAG010003197.1:0-10456 GCA_036584685.1 Rhyacophila sp. Rhy_31_5
TAAGATCCGTGGCCATCTATAGTATGCATAATATACAATACAACCTATTTTCTGACTTTTTTGTCTTTGGCTTTTTTCATTTAGTTAATTCCACTTGGTCTCTTCAGATATATTACCGTGTTATCTACACACGTCCATTAGTAGTGTGACGGAAGACGAGCGCGTATTAAAATATGTTTCAATATATTTTTGAGAATGCCATTCATTGCGTTCAACATTATCCAACCACTCGAGACTGTTTGGACATGAACATCACTTATTTCAAGTGCGAATTGGTTGACAAGTCTTAATCGAGAATTGAAATAATACCCAATCATTAGTTTTTCTTCTTCTTATACTATATCACGTCCCTTAGCCGGAGCATATGGATGCCACATGTTGCCTCTATGAGTCCCTGTCGCTGGCTAGTCTTCTTACATGACTGATATAAATATTTTTGGAAGTATATTATTATTTAATACTTGTATGGCCTCTTTCGCATCTTTGTCAATTGGAAGGCTTAAAGTCAAACAACGTTATCTACAAAAATATAACTTTACTGAAGAGTCAAAAAACTTTTTTTCATTTTCTTGGAACTTTCAACGCAGGAGATGTTTAAGTAAAACATAATGTTCGAATGTTATAATCTGTTGTTGTTTGATAATTTGATTTTTCTTATGACAAGAACGCTAACAGTTGATACAGTCTTTTGATATTAAACAAAGTAATAAACGTGTAACTTTACAGACGATTTAAGAAGAAACTAGAAAAGATTGACATACCGTTGTTTGACAGTTATGTAGCCAAGAACGTAAAATAACATTATCACAAATAAATAAAAAACGCTTTTTGTAGATAACATTGTTTGACTTTAAACCCTCAATTATTTGTTACAAAACAAGGACATTATAATAATATATATGATAAAATACTATCAATTTGTCTTTATTTTGTTTGGAAGGCGGTGGCGTGCCTGGCTCACCGACATCTTAGTAACAATAGCCAGCACAGGGATCAGGCTTTGGTACGGTTGGACCTTTGTTCTATTCTTTTTGCTCAACCGACCGTCGAGTGTTCCCGAGACATCCAATGCGACATCCTTAGCTGGTGAATCAGCATCGGAAGGAGTCAATTTCCCCCGAGGTTTCTTAGGAGGACTAACACTATCCCCTAAGAGTTTTAATGGAGTCTTAATTTGCTTCTTCCTCTTCCTGGAAAGAGTGGGGGTGACAGTGGCCAGTTTCACTTCTGTCTTTTTCTGATATAGTATAATAGAGTAAACTATTTATGACTAATGTTAACAATTTACTTAGTTTATTTATATATGTGGCTAATAGTTACTTTCTGAGACCTCCACGATAGTTTGTTATAATTTTTTTGCGTCAATCTTATTTTCAAACATTTAGCAATCGACAAGTAAGATTTTTACTCAAAAATTAATAAAAAAAAACAATGCATAAAGCCGTATAAGTTGCAATTAGTCATTCATCATATGATACTGTGATATTGTACATATAATAAAAGCATTTTTTCAAATGAACGATAAAATGCGTTGCTTTCTTTGTAATTTTGTTATTTTCCTTGTACCAGTAGTATGTTTTTTAGAATTGATGCCCTTTTTCAGAGAAATTACTATTTTTCCCTATGCGCGTAACGACCTACATATTATTATTATCCCACAACCACTTCCTTTATTTGCGGTCATATTAATATGACGACGATATTGATCGCTAATTTCGAAATGAGACAATTGTAGTTCATATTGCGGCTTAAAAAAATACTTCATCTATTTGTCAGTGTTACAATTAGTAAATTATTTACTAAACGAGAAATTCAATTACAGATACTCGTAACAGTTGCATGCTGTAAGGGACTGGTTGCAAATACATACTATTTTCACTTACACGTACGTGCACTTAAACAATATTTCATTTGGATAAATAATATTTACTTACTACTCTGAGATAACAAATGAACTGTCATTAGGTTCAATGTCAATTACACGAAGAGTATCGCTTATGAAATATTACGTTACATTATTCTGTGGTTTAAATTAAAACACTAATTTGTGTATGTATTTTAATGTTTTTGATGCAAATAAACTTTAAATAGTCTTTAATAACTTTATGATTATTAGTTTATTGTTACTCAAATAAAGTAAAATTAGAATAAACAATGAAACGATCGATTATTTTTTTTTAATTAAAAACAATTATTAGTTGCAGGAAGATATTTTTACACTATTCTTATAGTATTAACCTTTTCTCTGCCAGACATTATGTTACAACTCTGCAAGCATCGGATTTTTTTGCAGAAATAGAACCTAAATATTTCTTTAAAAAGTATTTTGAATATTTCTTTGTCATGACTTTGTTTTAAATGAATATAATATAGTCATATCTCTGCGTTTTCATATTTAAAATCATTCAACTTTTTCAAATTTTTCAAGCAAACTACGTTTTGAGTTGTGCGAGTTGACTTGGTTTTGGCACGTAATCGGTTAACAAGAATTTCTTCATGGAAAAATGTAAGATTTTAGAGTGTTATTTCAGTCACTACGTTCAAATAAAGTTTTGTAATTTTTACTTAGACAAAAATTGAATTTAACATAGATATTATAAAAAAATACAGGAAAATCAATCGAAACTTTTAACTTTCCTAAATCAACTAACCAAATATTGCACAAGTATTACAAGTATTTTGACACAGAAATTTGTACAGTTAAAGTAAGTGAGTCATGTATTTTTTCCCTGTAAAAAAAATAATTTAATGAGGTTGTGAAATAATTTTCTTTTAACCATATCCGCTCCAAAACAAAGCATATGGATCTCCACAATGTGAAGATTGTTTTGACAGTTTTTTTTTTGAGTAGTAATTGTCAATTATTAGCTCAACTGTTTCGGGGTTGTGCTCTGGATACAATACAAATTAATAAAAATATGAAAAATTTAGCAACCAGCACGTTACAGTAAGACGTAAAAAAATTTAGTAATAATATATACAAATAATTGGGATTTTAATTTGTTAACGTTTTAATTTAAATTGAAATCTTAAGTTCGTGTTTTGCAGTCATTACCGTCACAACATAGCAGTTTCCTATTTGATTATTAAATAAAATAGTACTGTTTAAGACTACTAGCTTGATAAATCACAAGTTTTATTAAATTAATGCATGTTAAACCTTCAAGGCTGAGTTGAGTATACAAAATTAAAGTATCGAAAGTAATAAAAAAATGTAAAAGTGTACTGAGAAAGGTAACAAAGAGTCTACTATAGTCACCGATTCTTATGACAGTGCTGATCTAACTTCTGTAACTATAAAATCATCACTAATTTTATAATGATGCATTTTTTCCACTTTATAAAAATTATGTGTTAATGTAATTTTTTTAGCTCAATATTTATTATGCTAGAGTATTAATCTGATAATGCTTTTTAGTTTGCAGCCATATATTCATCGTTTACCGCAACGTTTGCTTCTCGAACTTTCTACTAGCGATATTACGTTACTATGCTATTATTCCATAAGCCCAATTATATTTTGTATTTACTCAATATTGCTTGAATAAATGATACGTATAATGAGTAGGGACTTATGACGAATAAGTGTCATAAAGATCGCATATTTTTTGTTATCTATTCCATGCATGTTATCACGGTGTGACCGTGTTATCTTATCGTAATATTTCAATATCAGTTTATTGGCTTCGAGTCAATAGATCGATCGCGATTCTGTACATCTGTGATGAAACAATTTACAAACAATTTGTTTTTGCGAATATGAGATAAACAATTGCAAACTTAACTAAATATTTAAGAGTTTTCTAAAATTTTCCACGAATTATGTTTTTGGGAGAAAGCTGTATTTGCAATAATTAACCACACATATTTTATCTTCTTTGTTGAAACGCATTTATAAATCTACCATTTTAGTTAACCAATTCCAAATTAAAACTATTTACTGCAGTCTTTTATAGAAATACATAATCTCTACCTAGGAAGGAAACTACACTATGTCATGCCACTTTTTCTCTATGGCTGTACAAAGCCATTTTGATGTTGCTTTCCTCGGATAATATATAACATAGTGTAATATTCCTCTCGATACATTCTTTTTTACTAAAGTTACAACAGTGTATCACTGAGAGAATGTACTACACTATGTACCCCAAGTACAGATGTGAGAAATGTATTATTGATGATTGATATACGTAAAATTGTTTACAAATTTTACGCCACTACCTTCTCAATATATAACAACTTTAGTTTAGTAGCTGACTGCACAAGTTATCTCAAGATTACTTTCTACAGTCATTTACACTCAATATTTTTGTATTTATTATGATGCTAATAGTCTATCTGTTTCTAGGTTGAACGCAGGGCCAAGTGTCTATTGAAATTCCTTTAAACACTTTTTTGAGTCTTAATTGATTGCATTTCGTAATATGAATTACACATATAAGTCTTTTTATTTACTACACAAGTTTATTAAAACTTAATTCCTCATATAATTCAACGTTAGTACGAATGGGAATTTTTTTTTTAATGCGCGCCCTATCGACACTGTTAAAATATAAACCAAATGCAATCATATAGTGTTGACAAATGAACGGGATGGAGATGAATGCATTTATTGATTATTTAAATTCAATGAATAACAAATAGCGTTACTATAGCAACTCATGAATTTTATTAACTCGACAATATACATAGCTAGATGCCTTTTAGAATAATTGATAAACTTAATTATGTATATTTCAATTTATTTTTTCTTATCTCTTTCATCATAACTTGTTCGTGAACATATTATATTGTTAAGCAACAGATACAATTGAGCGTATTTTATACTAAACTGGCGTCAAGTTGGTATAAAACGGTGAAAGTTATTTCACAATACTTTTTACTTGGCCCAGTTGATTGGAATATTTTACGGTATGAACTTGAAATGCTTGTGTAAACCTTTCACGTTAGTTTACACTCGTCACTTAAGTGAGAGTTGCCTAGTTGTGAAACTGTAAATATTACGACAATAAATTTAATTAGCAGGTCGTCATTTTTCATGTCAAGAGTTATTTCAAATACTGTCTGATTTTATATATTTCATGCACATTTATGGAAATAATTTTATAGTATTGAAAGTGAGATAGCGTTTTTAATCGATATTTACTAATCATTCGTATAAATCATTGAATCAATGTCATAAATCCATGGAGTGAAAAAAATTGGTGATTTTTCTTTGTAGCTTACATTAAAATGCTTTAAACCTATGTTTAACAAAAGTAGTTTCAGCACATTAATAGTTAAACGATATTTTCTACAAAGAATTCATTATACGATATTTTCGAATGCTTTACTCGTCTCTGTGATTGTTTTCCACCACGTAGAAGATACTTTGTATAATTATAATTGAATATATTTTTATAAAAGTTACAATTCTAAATGATGACGAAAATAAATTTATATTTTATAGAAATTGTATAAATGTGATGCAATTTACTTTATAATATTTTCCTACGATTATTTGTACAATAATTTAAAAACTAGATAGTTATATTTACTCTTATTATAACATCAGTATTTTTTTTCTTTGTGTAATGGTTTTACAACTCGATTACAAAATATAATATTGTAAACAATCCTATGAGAAAAAAATAACAATAGAAGTAGACCAAAAAACAAGCAAAAAAATATGACAGCAGTGATAAAATTTTTGTCGAACATTTGCATTTGGAGAATAAAATGTTTATATATACAAAGCGGAGTGGTCACGTGCCACGTTGATTTTGGAAAAACCACAAACTCTTTTTAACAGTGTCCTTGAGCAAGGCGTACAAGAACTGAACCGGTTCCTTGTGTGAGATGAATTTAGGCAACAGTCAAGTGATAGACAAAGACAGCTACACTCCAAGCTTTTTGTGTTTGTTATTGAAGCAGTGGTGCAAAACTTGAGATTGAAAATAGTATAAACAATTATTTTTTAATTCAATCTGTACTCTGAATGATTTCTGTATTTATTTTAAGAGCAACGCTTTACCTTACTATTGATATACGTATCAAAGCGTCGATTCATAAAAGGAATGTCATTTATTATTGATAATAAAAAAAATAACCATATTAATTTACCTAGACGTAATCTTTCAAATGTTTATTATTTATCGCTTAAATAAATTCGGAGAATAAAATATCTGTAAACAATTTTGTTTACGTTCTTATTTGCTTATTTATTTGTGATAATGTAATCTTTCAGAAAAAAAAAACAATTTTATCGTCTTTTAAGTGATATAATGTCAGTTTAAATGATTTATTTATTTTAGAGAAATTACGACATTTAAATAGTCAATTACATAATTGTTCTGGAACCAAGAATAATGCAGATATTCATTCGCTTTTGGTGTGTTTAAAAACTGCTTGATTTTTTCTATTACCTCCATATTCATATTTAAATTATGATGTAACTCTGTTTCGAACCCGAAACAGTTTAGCTAATAATTAACAACTATTACTCGTAAAAAATGAGTGCTAAGAATGTCTTCATGCTATGAAGATCCCATATGCTCTATATCGGAGCGTAGATAGAAAAAATGTGTTACGTGATTTTCATCAGTGTTATACGTACTCGTGTTTTTACTGGTCATGTTTTCCAATTGTATATATAGTGCATGTATTTGGGCTTGTCGATTAGAGTGCAATTTTAATATTTTGATAGACACCATAGTTTACAAATATAAAGTAATACTTTTAAAATGGGTTTGTTAATTTTTACCGAGAATACTTGTGAACTTTCAAATAATGAATATAAAAGTTGACTCATTCAAATAGCAAGCTCGTGTTTGTAATAACATAACATCGAATATTTACAAATGCCGATGGTAAGGATCACTTCTTTATTAAATTTATATTGCCCATTCGAATGGTCAGTTTGGAAATTTAAATTACAATACGACATTCCATACATTTTTTAATACACAAATTCATCGACGTAAGCGCATGCAAATGAGCGGACACTAGATAATAATTTTCCTTTTATTTTCCAAACTGTGTTTTTTACAACCACTTGGGATATTGTGATTTTACAACACGAAAAAATGCTGCATGCAACTATCAAACCGTGCATATTGAACTGTTAATTGGTCTTTGAAAATATCATGCTTAGAATGGTACATAATATTATTGTCCAATAAATATAATATGAGAACACTACAAATATAACACAATATTGTTCACAGTTATATTCATTCTAAGTCAAGATTGATAGATTCACTTCTTTTTAGTGTAATCTATTTTGTATAATATTTATGTATACGAGTATCTGTTTATATTTTTTTATTTGTATATGTAATTATATCCTTCGAGTTGGTAGTCAATAATTTATTAACGGAAAATTTTCGCTAGTTACCGTGCGTTGAAGTCTTTTGTTGACTAAGCCTGTTCACGCAAGCTTACTCAAGTTGTAGCGAGGTTGAATGTTTACCCGAAAAATTTTCACGTCGACTTGAAGCGTGTCACGTATTTATTAGCCATACATAGAAAAATACCACCAAACGAAAAATATTGAAACCACCAAAAGATGAGGTATTTCTATAAATAATTACGCTAATATTTTATTTAAAAAATGGGGAAAACATTAAAATAGAATAGAACAATTATTATTAATGATCGGCGTATGAAATTCTATTAATCTATAATTATCTATGTTTATTATAAGGCTTTATTCTTTTAAGTAGATTTTGATTTTACTATTAAATTACTACCACAACTTATAGAAATAAAACGGCGGTACTATAATAAAGCCTGGAATAATTATATATACAACTAAACATTGTTTTTGTTTGTATTAACAATGATAAATGCGAATTTAATCGTGAATCTCCCGCTGGGACACACGTAGAGCCAAATGCCATGGATGACACAATTTCGCTATGGAAACTAATCGTCTTTTAAAACAAAGGTCAAAGATGCTTCACTTCGAGATTGATTTTTTGTAAAAAATATATTATATAATTCAATGAAGCGTCGTTTTTTTATTGAGAATGAGTTTATAAACGATAATCAATTGGTCTAAAAAACTAAGTGAATTTTATTATGTACATATTCATTAAACATCTACACGTATAGGCAAATATTTATTTGTATTTTTTTCACTATTGAGTTTTTAAAAAATATTGTTTTACTTAAAAAATAGAATGTCCAACTAAAATGTAATATTAATGTGCGTGTGGTATTTTGGAGGATTACTCATGATGAATTTTTGTTTGCATAATAAACCGAATTAAATACAAAAGTTTCTTCCTTTTTAATATATCCACTCCTAAACAAAGCATATATATCTTTACAATGTGCAGATTGTTTTGACATATTCTATTTTTTACGAGTAATAATTGACAGTTATTAACTCAACCAAATCGGTCCATGTCTTGGTTTTAAATGCGCATGAGGGATTCAGATCCTAGATCCTCGCTCGTGAGTTGGATGCGCTATCCACTCACCTATGAGGGCGACGAGTTAAATATGCCAAAGTGCAACAGTTTGGCTTCTTGCAAGATTTGTGAGGCACTAAATTACTGAAGGTACGTAATAAAATATCCATTTAATTTGATATAAGCTAACATATAAAGAATTCGGTTTTCTTTTTTGTATATCAACTTTTGCTATATTGCTAGACATACTATTTTATATCACCTTTATCAGTAAGCTATATAATTTCAACGTCATAATACTTATTATGTATTCTAATGACTTTAATGAGGTACATTAAAATGACTCATACTCATTGGAAACTTGTTACATTTTCAAAATGACGCTGCAAATAAACAGTCCGATTTGTGGTTGTACGAGTATATCATAATTTTACAACACTCGACATGATTAAATTCCATACAATTTTCATTCATACATTACTGGAAAGTAACAAGAACGAATTTTAATGAATCATTAGTGTCATTATGATGATACTTATATTTTTATTTATGTATTGTTTCTTGCTGTATAATATAAATATGTAATGATCATAAGTCTTTAATTTAATATAATAATGATTATTTAACTATATTATTTCAATTAGTTTAACCGTTCATGCAAGTACGTGTATTCGTCTCCACCGTGAAAGTCGAAACATTTAGTACCGATACTGTTTTGTGGATCTTCTTCGCCATTTCTGGCGTGGTCAACTCATTTTGTCGACAACTGCAATGTTCGCTTTTGCAGCTCCTCCCCCTGAGTAGAATCTAATTTCACGTTGATTTTGGTTGGACTGAGAGTGTTGCGTCACATACTTAATTTTTTCCCCCCATATTTACAAATTTATTGAGAACGTTTACTATTTATGACTGCCAAACAAATACTAAACAACGTAGCGTCGTCAAACTTCAAACTTAAGCTTTATAAGATTGGATTTTTTTACTATAGTCATTTTTTTAAATAATCGCCATCTATACGTCAGATCGGGTACTTCTGAGACTACCTTCGGTATATGAAATGGCTATTATATTTTCAGAATATTCTACAGTTCTACAATTACAATTTGATTTTTTATTCTGATAAATGTATATTAAATTTTTTTATTGAAAGCATACATGTACACAATGAAAGTAATTATTTTTGTAAGAGTAAGTAAAAAGTATTAAAAGTATTATTAAAAGTCCGTGAAAATATGATTTAAAACACGTTATTTTAGACTTCCGCAAAGCCACAGTATATTTTAACATGTAACACTGTTAGGTATCGCCATAAAAAGTTATTTCATGTTTTTCGTTCCATTTAGGAATAAACTATTAAAAAACTGTTGTGTAATAAGAGTAAAAAAATAATGGCAGTATATGCGGATAGATTAAAAAAACTTGCAGAGTTATCTAAATTATAATACATACAGTTGACAGTGAGAGGTTCAAATGTCGTTTTAAATTAATTTAACTATCCGAAATTTTTACTGTAACAAAAGAAAACTTGCAAGTACATGTGATACAACGTGCAAGTAAAAGGTATCTCATTTGATTTTCATAAACCTCACCCAGTAAATATTGTATACCTCAGAAATTAAAGAATAGTAACATACGAGTATAAACATACATTTAAAAAAAATAAAATAAACGTATAATAAAGAAAAATGAGTTTAAAATATATCGATGGCTTAAAGTCAAACAAACGCCATCTACAAAAGTGCAACTTTATAGGGGAGCTATGATTTTTCTCGAGACAAGAACGCTAGCAGCTTATACGGTCATTTGATATTTAACAAACGCAATTTTATCTAATTGGTATTAAACTTTGCTATAAACTAGAAAATATTGACATACCGTTGTTTGACAATTATATAGCTGATAACGTAAAGCAGCATTATCACAAATAAAAAAAACGTATTTTTGTTGATAACGCTGTTTGAATTTAAGCCCTCGATATGTAGGTTTTAAGTAACTTATAAAATACTTAGCAGTACGTGTATTCTTTTAACGATGTTCGCTCCGAAACAAAGCATATATGT
>JAPMAG010003198.1:0-10454 GCA_036584685.1 Rhyacophila sp. Rhy_31_5
AGCACTCTCTTACTGATGTGACACTGACAGTTCTCCCGCCAACACTCATTGGTCGATTGTGTCACGTCTGTCAAATAATTATATCTCTCTTTCGAAAACTGCTGTTTACAAAGACCCGTGTCTAATTTTTTTTTTACTTTTACCCACTTATCAAATGAAATTTCCAAAATTGAAATTTTTACCCAGTTTCTCAAAAGGTTGCCGACCACTGGTTTAGGCCATCTGGTTTTAATATCACTTTGAGTTAATTTTATCAACTGTCGATTTTAACACAACGGTATTGATTACGTATGGAGAGATATATTTTTGAAAATTATTAATGTGTTATCAATGGTACGTTAAAGTTGAAATTATTGCCTTTCAAAAGTCGAAGAAATTGAAGTTATTAAAAAAAAACTGATAAAAAGGCCACTTTAGATAAGACATAAGTGCTCACGATGTCAGAATTGCAAGATAAAAAATATGAAATAATGTATCTATTTTATACTAAATGCATATAATAAAAAAGAGGTGAGCGATTAATATTACACATACTAATTATATAACAAATTCCGATAACAAAATAATCAACAAATGAAAAAAAAATGATTATGACGTCTTCATATGTGTATGTATATATTACTACTCGTATTTGATTTAAAATGTGTACTCAAGAATACAACGACTGCATTATACCAGTCAAAAGACCTCTTGGTAGAGAATCATCAAAAAAAATATTTGAGATTCAATAATGGTTATTATAGGAAGCTTTATTGGATTGATTTTCCCTTAGCTGTATTTAATTGTTATAGCTTAATATTGAAAGCCAATCTTTAATAAGTCTAACTTATCTGAATTCAATACTTTGTCATTATAAATAACTAATTGTATATGGATGTGCATGTTGTCGTTCCCATTAGACTAGTTGGTAGCACGCACGCCTATCAAGCGGGGTCCCGGGTTCAAGCCCGGGCTGGTTACATTTTTTTTCAAATGTTTATTCATTTATATTGTAGCCAGGACACGAACCAGAAACGGTTGAGCTAATAATTGAAAATTATTACTCGTAAAAACAATAAACTGTTAAAACAATCTTCATATTGTGAAGATCCAAATGCTTCGTTTCTAAGCGGATATGGTTTAAAAAAAACCAAATTGATATAAAAATAAGTTACGAATTTTTACCATAGAGAATATATAATATTGATTTAATCTACGTAAATAAGTATGTTTACCTCAATATGTCGATAAAATTTGATAAAATATGAATGTGAAGTTAGTTTGTATTTTAGAAGTAGTTAATTACTTTAAAGTCACATGTGAATGTTCTTCTGCAGCTTAAAGGCTCAATGTTCATAATATAACATAATTAATAGTGTTTAGATTAAAATGCAGTAGTTAATGCGGCGATACCTTGCTTTAAGTTTCACATCTCTAATTCTAGGTGGGAAGTAACTTACGCCTGAACGTAGAGACGGTTTCACAAAAGGTCACTTCAGATGTGCTCGAGTTGCATTTCAAAAGAATAAAATGTTACGTACTAGTAAGAAGATAAGTCACTTAAATATTCATTAAAAACAAAAGAATAAGAACAATTTTTAATGACACGTATTCTCTATGTTACTTAATCGTATATTTTTCTTGTGGATTAAGAATATAATTTTGCGATAATACATTTTTTTATATGTTGGTTTTGTGTCATGAATATAATATGATCTATAACATAGGGGGATTATTTAAACGTCTTAATGTATAATTTTCTTAGGAAGCTTAAACTATAGCCCAAGGGAGGTTTTCCAATGAGCTAATGGGTGTAGTTAATAATTCATAGCAATGATAAATATTATACTCATTTTCCTACGGCTGTCAGTATATGTAATAATTCAAAACACTCTCATGAGCATTGTTATTTAGTTTGTGTACTTGATACTGTATTGTATTATTTCAATAATAAATTAACTTAGTCAAATAGGAAATTCTGTTTTCCTATATACAGGCGGCCTTCGACTTTCGCACGTAATTAGTTCCTGAAAACGTGTGCGTTTGTTGAATGTTGGAAAGTAGAGGGATTTAAATAAAAATTTGAAAACAATACATCTTAAAATACTCGTATATATCTATCAATATACGCAATTCAGTTAACGAAGCGTTGTTGAGAGCTTTCGTGTGTTTTCTTTATACACTTGTCAATAGTTAGTTGTATACCATCCTTTCTTTCGTTTCTTGATAAAAAAATCTGTAACATGCTGGATTTTTTTCAATCACCCTACGTACTTGAGATATACGTTCTTTATTTAGGATAACATATTTCCATGATAGTCAAAAAGTCAAAAAAGGCTTCATTCACATTTTTGATCGTCAAAATCGTCTTGAGTCAAAAATAGTCAAGTCTTGATTATTTTATTAACTTTTTCTTCCTCACTTTCAGAGATTCAATCAATCCATCAACATCTTCGTTGTTGACGTCCAAATTTAGTTAATTAATTAGGCTAACTATTTTGAGGACTAAAAGTCAAACAACGCTATCTACAAAAGTAAAACTTTACAGTTTCCAGAGCCAAAAAACGTTTTTTATTTTCTTGAAACTTTGAAGGAGATTGTTTATTCAATACCTAATATTCAAATGTTATAATTTGCTGTTGTTTGATTATTTAATTTTTATTGTGAAAAGAACGTTAACAGTTTATACAGACTTTTGATATTAAATGACAGCGACTTTATGTAATTAATGATAAATTTTACAGACAATTTAATAAGAAACTAGAAAAGATTGACATACCGTTGTTTGATAATTATGTAGAAAGAACGTAAAACAATATTATCACAAATAAAAAAAACGAATTTTTGTAGATAATGTTGTTTGACTTTAAGCCCTTGATGTTATTTGTGATAATTTCCAGAGTTTCTTGAGAATTTATAAAATCACTCATTTCCTTATTTTTTTCCAAGACTTTCTTTCGTTGTTAACTTTTTTATTTCAGCTTTGAGTATATACTGACTGCATGAAAGCAAACAATTCTTGCATTATCGACAAAAATCATTAAGCGAAATAGCGAATTGCGTGAAAGTAGAATATACCAAAGTCAAGGGCCGCTTGTAGAATGTTTCATCATTATTTCCAATAAAGTATACTGTCGTTGAACTGATAATCGAAGGTCGATCTCAATTTCATTTAATACTCACAGTATGGTACTAGTAGTTACTTATTTATCACTTTGTCAATATTTAATTATTTTTCTGTTTGAATAAATATGTCTAGTATTTACAGTAAGCTCTCGTACAACACGCATGTTATTCCATAAAAAAGCTTCGCTATTTAGTAAAAGCATTAATTTAATCCAATCGCTTTTAAATAAGTAAGTACTGTAAGGGAATTAACTCGCCTAACTTTGAATGAAGTTTATAAATTAAAACTGGATTATAAAAACAACTAAAAACAAGAATTTTTATTTACAATAAATTATGATAAATAAATAAGCTCCCTCGTAAGGCTAGTGCAGTGTTCCCCAACCGGTGGTCCGCCGCCTAGTGCTGGGCAACAGAGACTTTCCGCCGGGCAGCAAATAGTAATATCCAATATATTAGCAAATATACAACAGCAGGCTTCGCATTAGTTTGTTGAAAAAAACCCATTGTTTTTGTTTAATTTTAATTGTATCAGACTGTTTGTATATTTGTTAGTTATAAGTTATGTTTATCTATCACAATATAAGATAAAAAAATATTACATTAAAAAACCATTTATATTTCAGTATTAGTGGTCCGTGAATTATTTTTCTTATTTTTATCGATCCACATGTATAAAAAGGTTGGGGAACACTGGGCTAGTGAATAGCGCATACGCTTAGCAAGCGGGAGTCGCGAGTTTAAGGCCTGTGCTGGTTTTACAATTTATCAAATGTTTATTCATTTGTATTGTAGCTAAGACACGAACCCGAATCGGTTAAGTTAATATTTAACAATTGTTACTCGTAAAAAATACTGTCAAAATAATCTTCACATTGCGAAAATCCATTTGCTTCGTTGCGCAGTAGATATGGTCAAAAGAAAGAATATTCAATTAATACAGATTGGGGTTACGATTCATTCAGATCCACGGCCAACTGCACAATCTCTCTACATTCCTCGCTTTCTGTATCTCTCTCTTTAGTCATTCACACTCAACATATTCGCATCTTATTATCTCTCTCATTCTGGGACGACCGACGGGTGGAGTTCCTTCAAACACTTTCTTGAGAGTTGTAGATTCATCGCACCTTGCACTCAAGGCATTCACTATGTTAGGCTTAATTGTTTGCGGAGCTCAGCATTAGTACGGATGTGAAATCCTTAGTTTTTTTTAACTTTAGTATTATATTTTCAAATACTTGGATGGCCTTTCTTATTTATTCGTCTGCCTCCAAGTTTCACATCCAAACAGAATTATAGATTTTACAGTCAAATTATTAACCCGAAATTTTGGTTTAAGGACTTGAATAGACTCTTCAGCGCAAAGAACGCATTATTTATATCACAGCATAAATATTCAATACGTTTTTAAACGAGAAAATATTATATTTATATTACATTAAGTTACGGCTTTTCACGTACTGATACAATGTCTTGCAACACAGAAAAGCTTAATGATATAGAAGATTTTAGAGAACATCAACATAATGAAACAAAACATTTGAAACAATCTTAATTAGCTTGAATTTTGTTAGAAAACATTTTCTCTAAGTAAACTTAATTTAACATTGACTTATTAATTTGTTTGAATAACCTTATCCCATACTTAAACAATATATTCTTGTGTATTTTGGATATATTTTCTACATCTTCACAGAATAAACTCGTTGATAGGTTGAGCAATTGATCATGTAAGTATTGTCACTGTAAATTTTTTTTTGCCTTTGTTAACAAGCGCTATGTTGCAGTGCGTGTTATGAGAATATGACGAGAATAAAACGTCTATTGACATGGGTCTAAATTGCTTTGCTACTTGTGGAAAGCATGCGGTCTTATAACCGTTTTGAGGCCCGTAATTAGGCCTCTATACAATTAAACAACTGTCGTTTTTTCAAGAAAAAATGTTTAGATTCGTTTACATAATAAAATACTTATAGAAAAGTTTACTATCATTTTTTTTGTTAGACATTGATGTGGCCTTTTTGCATTATATATAATTGCATGTGGCCTTCTAGCAAAGAATGGTTCCCCACTCATGTCTTATTATGTCATCAGTTGTATTTATTAAAAAGTACTAGTTTATTAATTAACGTTATTAATTGCACACACATTGTTATTTTAATTTACCGATGCAAACAAACGTCTTCTTCAATGCTATAAAACAGTGGTGAGCTATATTTTTTCTTGTGAATGAAAACGATCAGCTCAATAATTTACGCTAGCGGCAACAACCATCTCTAAAAAATCTATTATATTTATAAAATTATAAAACATTATAAAATAATTTAATTTTGCTTTATAAAAAATCCATTTCTATCAAGTAAATGCGGGATGCATATGACTCAACGATCACGGGTCGTTCGTCAATGCTTTAAAATTTACTTTACTAATAATATTATTTAATTAAAACTGTACTATTTATATATATGCATATGTTATTGAAAATAAATAAAAGTATCATCCCAAAAAATACGATCACCCTTGTAGGTAAGTATATAACGCATCCAACTCACGAACCAAGCGTTTAGGGTTCAAATCCCATAGTTGGAAAAAAAAAATTCAAGTGAATTTGGAACAAGGATGTGGCCAAATTGGTTGAGCTGACAATTATCACTTGACAACTAATTAATTATCAACTAACAATTATCACTTGTAAAAAAAATTGTCAAAATAATAATCAAACTGAGGAGATCCATATGCTTTGTTTCAAAGCGGATATGGTTAAAAAATATACGATAAACAGTTCTTATTCTTATATATATTTACGTCTGTCGATATTAGTATAAAAATAATGTTGTACCACAAAAAAGAATTTATTTCCAGCTGGGGACTTTCATATTAGCAATTTATAGCCGTTTCAAATTGTGTATCGAATTGGCAAGTATACAAAATGTATTATTCTCCCAAACATTCTGTAAACGTGAGATGTAGAGCACAATAAGGAGGGCAAAGGACTAGTGTTGCCAGTATATTTAAAAATATAAAAAAATACATCTAGAATACCACATCTATTTTCATATAACCTCTAAATCAATCAATTATTAACGTACATCATGAAAAAATGTTACTTCAATACGCATAAAGTAATTTGTTTTTGATTTCAACACTAGATACGAGATAAATACAAAAATATATAAAACATTTTGGTAGAAATACAATTTGCTTCAATAAAATTGCAAACTAAATCGACCGGATTAAGTTAAAAGGGAGTAACCTTCACAGAACGAATTTTACAGGAAGCACTAAAATGTGTTTTAATGATCTTTAGTCAAAGTCACAATAACACAAATTCGAAGTTTATGATGACCAAAAAATTGATGTTACATCTTCCAAATATGACAATTAAGAACGTAATTAAAGAAAAATCATTAAATTGACGTTTAATTCTTTTTTTCCTTTTCATAAAAACTTAGTAGATCGTTCATTTTTCAAAATCTAAAGCTGAATTTAAATAACAATTCGGCGTTTTTGACTTATGAGTAATTCGTTTTGACATAATGTGTATTTAGATATGTGCATCGTGAATCTCAAATAAAACCACTTTTCCAAAAACTGATAGTTACGCCCTCTTACCTAAATAAGAGTCGAAATGATATATTGAGGGTAGTGCTGTAAATATTGGTCTATGAGATTAAAAGAAGTTAACTACGCTTTGTCATTTTGATGCTGTGCATGGATCGTAATATGTTACTGTCATAATAATAAATATTACAAGATAGTTATCAGTTATTGATTTTTTCTAAATTCCACATACGTTGCGTGTATAGGTTTATTATTTTGAAATATTGTAAGTTACAGGCCAATAGTTTTCCTTGTATTTGAAAATAATATACTTTGAAGAAAACTTAGAACAGCTTAATAACATCAAGGATATCGCATTTCTATCAATGTTGAGTTTCTTCAACAATGAACACTTGAACCACTTAAAGAAAACCACAAAATACGTTTTTGTACCATATATAGGTAACATTTTGAAAGCAACGGGTGGGTTATGTTGTTAAGTGCGTTAAATCTACAACTCTCAAAAAGGCATTTGAAGAATATTAAAAAGGCATTCCGTCTGATGAGTATGAGAGTTATTTGAATCAATAATGAAAGTAAGTGCTATTGTTTTGATCGAAGAGATTATTTGACATGCTGCATTCGTAAGTCGAAAGTGTATTTTTTTATCATATCCGCTCCGAAACGAAGCATATGGATCTTCACAATGTGGAGATTGTTTTGACAGTTTATTTTTTTACGAATAATAATTGTCAATTATTAACTCAACCGTTTCGGGTTAAGTAAGATATAAATAAATGTAATTCGGACGACATCGCTGTATTTTGCCTATTTACAATAATTACTATGCAACATTGTATAACCAAATCAAAATTTTTATCTATTATTTATTTTTTCTCAAAGTATTTGTTTTATAATTTATTTATATATATATATAATTTATAATACTTATGGAACTCAATTGGGTCACTTGGTGACCCGCGGGTCATAGGTTGCCGACGCCTGTTCTATATCTTTCTTCCCAAAACTTCGAACTAACCTATCAATAGTAGTTAGCACAGAGAGTAATCGATATGTTTGAAAGAATTGTTTCGTCTGAGGATATCTTTCAACTGAGTGAGAATGAGTTGTGTAGATTTGTTTAATTTCGTTTGGTCCATATTCTGGTTCTAAACGTGAATTTTCTGGCAGGTTCACAAATCCGCAGGTTGATTAACGGTTGCGCTGTACATTGACCTACCGTACAAAGCAATTAATATGTTTGTACAAATTAAATGCCTATCGAAGTCGGGCATATTTCTGGTATAAAATAATGACATTTATTCGTCCAACCTGCGGTCTGAAAAATTAAAACGGTATACTCCTTTTAAAATGAGATCGATTAACCCGCCGGTTCATTCGTCCACAAATACAATATTCAGGCTACGCTATATATCGAACATCTGATAAAAGTAGATTTATTAAGGTAATTGAAAATGGCAAGGCTCTTGTAAACGGCGAATGCTCCGCAGCGAAATAGGCAACGGTTTAACTAAGAGTATACCAACCATCTCGTCCACTATTTCTATTGGGCGCGCCGCTGTATAAGAGGCCGTGAGAATGTATCATCTCTGCCGTAAGCCAATATTATAGTTCAATTAATAAAGCATAAACTAATTCTGATTAAAAAAAGAGGTGAAATGCATCATTTAAAAAAATATGTCATGGCATAACTTCATATGTGATTTAAGGGGGTTACTGACTTGACCGTTTTCCATTGAAAATTAGGTACAATTTTTTCGGGAACGGCTTGACCGATTTTAATAGTTTTATGTACACTTATTATTTTAGTAAAACTAAGGCTAATTTACAGAGGAATTTCAAAAATATGCAAAACTAATTTATTTATAAGCTGTGAAAGTTTCAAGTTTTTTCATGTTTAAAAAAAAAATTGTAATCAACTATTTGAAATTTCCTCTGTAAATTTGTTAGCTTGTACTGCTACCTATCACAAAAAAAAACATCTTGATATCTATTATCATTTTTAAGAAACGTGTTCCGAAGTGGAAAAAAATGTGAACAAAAAACTTTTCAGGACAGCAAAAAAACTAAAATACTCGTAGTATAGTTTTACATTCTTTTTAATTGTTTTTCTGGCGAAATTGTAGGTTTCTTGTATTTATATTACTGAAACAAATTATACTGATGGCTGTGGGTTTTTTTATGAAATTTTAGTGGTAATTCAGAATTTAGCATTGGGAGAAGGATTTATTTTGTGTTAAATTGAATGAAGAATAAAAATCAGAAAAAAACGATTTTTTTTCAGATCCAAGTCAGTAACCCCCTTAAGCTCGATGCATTGCCTTTGGGGTCATCTATAAACAACGATCACTCTCGAGGGGAAGGGAGGTGCGAGCGCCTACATGTACATAGCATTACAAGGGGGTGATGGGTTCATTTTTATTTTTCCCTTCCTTCCCCTTAAAAGCGTTACATGGTTTATGAACGAGCCCTGAGCCACAGAGTGAAGAATCTATTTTTTTAAATTTACAAGATTTCTCCGAATAAGAAATTTTATTATTTACAAAATGCATTGTTTTTAATAATGTGCCATGACAAAATATCACGTGTGAAAACATTTCATTCATAAACGTAAATTTGCTGTAAAGACAATTTTATTGTAACTACTTTAACGTTATTTAAAATTATTTTAGTTTGTCTTGAAAGTTTAAAGAGAATTAGCTGTCAGTATTGATTACTCACCTAAAAACACTTGAATGCTGTAATTGCAATTGGAGGTAGAAAGCTTTTGGAGAATAAGATGAATATAAGGATATAAAAATATATGTATGCTTTTATTGTATGTATGGACGTATTTGTACAGAACAGATACAACAGCTATTGTTTCATTTATGAAATTATTCAAAAATTAGATTCATATATAAATATTATGCAAAATAGATGCAGCCCGTCGCAAATACCCTGTTGTCGATTTATTTGAAAAAAGATGAAAACCAACTAAAAAAAAAAGATTTCGAACATCACCATTTATATATCAACTCTGTTTTGGGCAAAATACCTTAACCCTCAGCTTTTTAAAAAGTGCTCTTATTTGAGAATCTAATATAAATAATTAAATACACATTCTACCAAAAGAAATTAAGCAGAAAATGTCGAATGACTATTGAAATTCAGCATTAACCGTAAATTTTATTGATTTTTAAAATAAGTTTTCCAGTTATGAGATCAAGAAAATAAAACACTGATTTATTAGTCATCATGCACTTTAAGTTTGTGTTAATGTGACTTTGACTTAAAACCGTTAAAGAACGTTTTTGTGGCCCCTGTAAAATTTGTTCTGTGCGGGTTAATATTTTTTGCCTAAACACGGTCGACACACACTCGTATATTTCACCAGTATAAATAAGTGCATTGAACACTTTCCACACTTGTTTTGCCAAAGTCTTCATCATTAGGATCAAATATTTTTCAAAAAACTTTCACCTTATGTTTAATCAATTTTCTCAAAACTTGTAGCTTGTGGATAGGATTATTTATTCACAAATATACGAATATACTTGTATATCATATTCCGTATACAGGTATTGTTCAATTCTAGTGGCAGTTTAAAATATGGTTGCTGTTTATAAATTCGCGTATTTTCCCAAGCATATCTGAAATCGAAATATGTACATAATAAATTGATTATATAATTAAAGACTGTTCTTCATAAAAAAGTATATGTATTTAAAAAAAAAACACACACTAGATAGATGTTCAAGAGATCGTCGATAGGTTGCACTCAAATTCGTCTTGCGTTGGTCTGA
>JAPMAG010003199.1:0-10454 GCA_036584685.1 Rhyacophila sp. Rhy_31_5
GTGTCCATATGCTCCAACTAAGGGGCGTGACATGGATTAAGAAGAAGAAGATTAACATTACGACTTGAAGAAAAAAACGCGTCTATTTTATTTTTGTTTTTTAATAAAAAAAGAATAACTTATTCTTAATAGAAACAAATATTAAACACCAATAATTGTGGATGTATTGCCGCACAAAATACAAATATTTGACAATATAGTACAAATTGATTTTTTTCAATTTCGAGTATTATATTATTTCTTTTGCAGTGGAAGTTTTTTGTACTATTAGGCGAGGTCGATCGCGTCAAATCTCCATTTAAAAAAAGGAAAAAATAAGATAGGACATATTGGCAGATCACCATCGCTATGTATTATGGGACCACACTACCCTTAAAAAGAAAACAGTATATGCTTATAATTTATTTTTCTTGATGAATTTTTACTAAGAAATCAAAGATTTCAATTGATTACATAATGTATTTCTGATATTTATAGCATCTTCTGATGCCCTCGTTGTTTTTTTATTTTTAATGTATACTCCTTACAATTGTACAAGACAACTCTTTCTCATCTATTTATCCGTAATCCTCTCATGCATATAAGTATCAGTAATTACTAATCACCACATATGAACCGGTTTTAAACAATAAGTACTCAAATCAAAACTAAGCCACTCCAATTAGAGACGTTTGATTAGATCACTTAACCCATTGACTACTGTGATGACTTAGTCTTTATACTGTGTTGTGTCGATATTACACAAAAATAAAGTCAAGTATAATAATAAAAAAAAATCTTTCATACTAGTCTCACATTGGCGAAGTAGCAAATTTTCAAAATAACTTGTCTTATCATGCATTATAAAATTAAAGAAGTAACAAAATCCTTATAACCATATCTTACAGAACAGTGATACGTGATTTTCATCACTGTTGTACGTACTTAGTATCTACACCGGTCAATGTTCCCATGAACACGTCAATTTGTAGATGCGGACATGACTAGCAGACTGCTGAGCATGTCTTGTGGGAATGTTCGCTGATGCATTTCGAATTACCCCGCCCTCACACGGGTCCTATTGGACACGAGGACATGATATCCACCGAAGCCAATTTCAAGGGGTTTCATTAATTTGCGGCATCTTACGGAGAGAAATTTTGCGTTGCAGACTCCCAAAGCGACTCGTTGGCTTCGAGCTTGGTCGGCCAAGCTGATTTAGTCGTCGGCACAACGGGATGCAAAAGGCACTTCATGCGAACATGGAATTGAAGACGAAACAGACTGCTAGACAAAACTTTCATTCTAAATTCTCTATGTCCAAGTACACGCGTGCGTGCTGATACCGTCCCGTCCGACTCCGCTATGGGCAGACTTAAAATCAAAATATAGAAAATAAAGAAAACATTGCTCTCGTGAAGGGTCAGGAAGGTGACCGCGAACCATCGCGGATACAAGTATTGGCGGGTAAGTGGAAAAAAAGAACAACGATATCTTTAGTAACCAAAGAACCCTGATAGATCGATAATAGTGGATAGTTTTACATACCAGCTTATGTTTTTTTGTCGCTTATATATGGAAGCATCCTGATATAAAAATTTACTAACTTCTAATCGTGTTCAGTCCTTCAAGCTTTCACATCAACTTAAATAAAGTTAATCTTGATTCTATATAAATACTCGTATATGTGACCTGCGATTCCGATTTAACATTGTTTGCGTATTTATACAAATCCATGAAATACAAAATGTGTCTTTGTTCTAACACGGTTTAAAAGTTGGGAAACTCTCTACATTACGACTCACGATGGAAAACTTGGTAAGTGCAATCGTGACCACTGAATATATCGTTATCCCCCATTCGAGTAAGCGAGTCTGCTCTACTCCTACTAGATCAACATGGGGATAAGTTAAGAAAATTGTAGCAGATTTGTTGAAAATTGTATCATAACCGTCTACAGCAGGTATAACTGCGATTATGCGCGACTATCTTACTGCCACTGCAAGAATGAAATGTTCTTTTAATGCATTACATATTTTTATACACTGTATCTTTGCGGTGCCATACGGGACGATATGGCGATCGCAGAAATGAAGGCTTTCATTAAACCGTATTGGCATTAAGTGAATTATGTATGAAGATGGTACAACTTTAACCATATCGATACAAAAGATACATCGCTATAGATAGAAGCATAAAATTTACTATAAAATACGAGTACCTAGTCATACATATAGGAAGACATTAATTTGAGCAAAAACTGAAGCTTTGTTTTTTAAACGAATTTCTCGATTGAAAATACCTCAAAATTCAAAAGAAAAAATTACAAATTAATACTAAGAACTTGATAAAAATTTGTCAAAAATGAAAATAATAAATATGTTTAAAATGATACGTGTCAATTGAGACTCGTTGAGTAGAGACCTGAAAATTATGAATATTCTATCAAAGAGAAGATGTCCTCGTTTACTGTTCTTAGAAGAAATAAAACAGAAGAAGCAATCACTATTATTTCTTATACGTGTTTTTTATTTGTTATTCCATATCTGCTCCGAGATGGAGCGTAAGGAATCTTAACACTGTAAAGATTTATTTAACTCCTAATAGTTCTTCATTATTATTGTAACTAACCATTTTTGATTCATGTCCTGGCTACAAAAACAGATTGTAAAACTATCCACTATCCTCACGACTCCATAGTTATTTAATAACATGTGATGTATTCGTTATGACAATAACGTAGTTTTAGTTATTTATATAATCTAACCTTAACTATTTAGTCGGTTATATGTTTTTCTTACCACTGCGTTTTTTATAACTTAGCTACCTCACAATTAATTACTAGCATCATGTGCATACAGCAGATGGTTCCTAAAAATATTCATAAGACATATTTTATAATGTTGTATGAACAATATTATGTTGTAATAATTTAGTTTATTGACAAATATTCATAACTGAAGAACAACAGAATAATATCTGAATTAAATCGTGAGCTCGTTTATGATTGTCAAATTTTTCAGTTGGACAACCAAAAGAAGAATTGACGCTACAGTCGTTTTATTTGATATAGTTGAAATCTTCATTAGTGAGTGCCAGTGTTGACTTGGCATAATGGAGTAATAGTTATTTTCACTCTGCTTAGATAAACAAGTTTAACCCCTTAACGGTTAAACAGCAATATTTCGTTGTTCGTTGTAACAGCGTGAATTACTAACAACGGTCGTCGCTAACGACATAACACACAAAAATGTAATTAATTTCGAAATATTGCTATTTTGCCAGAGCTTCAGTGGTATGAAACACTAAAAAATATATTTAATAATATTTTTGTGTAAATGGCCATTCTATAAAATCACCCAAGTATTTGATATTATACAACGTTTTCTGCATTTATTATGGTTAATCCTGGAAAACTTTTGTGAAATTATAAATTCAATGCAATCAAACAAATATTGCACAATAAAATTTGCCATGTAAATGCTACTAACCCAATAAACAGCGTAGTAAAATTGATGACAGTTTCTTAATCATTCCTTCAATGTTATAAAATTTAATCCCTTTGATAATAAACTTGAAATTTCAACACAATTTTATTATACCGAAAGCACCGCTTCACTCCTGAAAGCTGCCTCAATACGGGAAACCCTACCCTCCAATTTCACTGTGCACAATTCACCATGGGTAAGACTGCACGGCTTCCGTATCCAGTTTGCTGCCTTTGATTGTGAACAACCTGATTTATCATCCCATTCTCAAGTTCCGTAGTCAAGGCAATAGGATCATTCTAATGTAAACTTCTCGAAACGGGGGGGAGGCCTGGGAGCTTAGAAATATTTAAGGGTGAGTTAATGGGGCGCACGCTTACCACCCGCGCCTCCCTTAAGCTAAAAATAAATTATTGATGTAGCGCTCACGGGTAAATAATTGTAATTGAGAATGAAAAGACGAAATGTGAAAATAAAATAAAGCTCGTTTCCTGTTTTTCCTGGTTTTATGTTTCGAAGAATATAATATTATTATATTATTTACCTTGAATATTTATTTCTCATCTAAATTAGAATGTTTTTTTCTTTGTCTTATTAATTAAAAGTAAAATAAATCGCCATTTGCACTTCGAGGTGGAGTATAAAATCCTGTCTTTCCACATATACGAATATTATTATTATTAATTTTTAGCTCAGCACATCGGTACATATTCCGGATCAAAATATGTAGTTTTTTTTTTATCCAATTATTAGATTAACCCTTTACCCCCGGATCTGAATAATTCAAAAGTGACAATCGTATAATTATAATAACATTATATTTTCGCTAAGCGTTTCGAATAGACTAATCATCATTTCTTCTCTTAGTGTTTCAAGTGCTTCGAGAGACTTCCTACAAATAATTTGTATGTCATAGCCGGCTCAAAGCCTGAAAACTCTCTACTAAGTATTAATCATTATCTGTGCGAATCTTGTAGTAATGATATCAGTCGCAACATTTTAAGTTTTGATATTAAGAAAACTATATTTGAAAAACACATTCCTAATCTTTTATTGCTTCAATTCCGTAAAATAAAAACATGTGTGATACGACTCCAGACTTTATATACTGAATCTCTCTTGGATGCCTTTTTGCGTCATGGCAACACACGCTCTCATACTCTCAGGAAGACTTTATATATGTATTTATTTTTAAAAAATGATTGGCTCACCTTATTCGCCAGTTTTAGCACTTTTCTATTACATTGTTTCTGAATCTGAAGTCCAGAAAACCACGTTGAAAGCAAAAAAATACTTTTTCGCTATGAATATATGGCTGAAACAAAAAGATTATTTTATTAATGAATTTAATCTCTCGAGGAGTAAGTTTGTTACGTTTACGTTTGTATAATTTGGTGTAAGTTCTTTCATTAATCTAGCTTTAAATTTTGAATTGTATTAAATAAATGTAATAATATTGTTGTATAATGTTTATTTGATGCATAAATAATATATGCGAGTATTTTATTGCTTGGTACTAGTGACGTGCATATACGTGCATAATCTACAAAGCAAATTTTGAGCGGACGTAAATGCGCGTCCATACTCCTGGACAGGTTAAAGCGGTTTTAATGAAAGCTAGAAGTTTTGACTGACACATGAAACTATATTGTTGATTTTTTTTTTTTAAATATAACCAAACATGTTCATAAAATCAGTATGTAAATTTTATATCTCGTCGGGGTAGTCGGGGTAGTCGTCACATCGAAAATGGATGAGACAGAGCGAAACAAAGGTAACGATAATTAGCTGCGATGTACGTACGTTATACAAATAATAATAATCCCATTGTAAACGTTAACCCATACAATACTGTGCGCGCTTACACACCCGTCCAGTTTTGCAGCCGTCGGCGCGGCGGGCAACGAGAACACACGCTCCCCTTTCCACCGCGCGTTTTCATTTCGCTTTTCAATGGAATTGCCGCTTTCTTATTTATTGCCACTAAAAATAGCAGACGAAAACCAATTGCCGATTGTTCGCCGGGTAAGGAATTTGATAATGATTGTTTTAGATGGAGTCAAAAGTAATCAAACTTGTTCGATTTATGGCGTCGTATCAGAAATTTACTAATACCAACGTATGAGTATGCATAGTTTACACGATAGCCAGTACAAATATACAATGTATATACATATATATCAACCCTGTTAGGTAAAAGGGCGTAACCCTCAGTTTTTTTTAAAGTGATTTTATTTGAGAATCGCAATGTACACAACTAAATACACGTGCTATAAAAAGGAATTAAACCAAAAATGCCGAATTATTATCAAAATTCAGCGTTAGATTTTGAAAAAAGGATGATCTACTGTGTTTGTACGGAAAGGATAAAAGCATTAAACGTCAATTTTAATTATTTCTCTTTATTTTTCTCTCTTAACCACATCCGCTCCGAAACGAAGCATATGGATCTTCACAAGGTGACGATTATTTTTTTACGATGACAGTTTTTTTACGACTTATAATTGTCAATTATTACCTCAAACGTTTGGGTTCATGTCCTGGCTACAATACAAAATATTCATTTGTATTGTAGCTTTTCTTTAATAACTTTCTTTATTATCAGATCAGGAAAGAGCATGTTGATGGTGGGCATTGTGTCGTATTATAAATAATATATAGGTTATCGACCTTGTTTTAGCAAACGGGGTTAACCCTCAGTTTTTTGAAAAGTGCTTTTATTTGAGAATCACAACGTACACAACTAATTACACGTTCTGTCAAAAGGAATTAGGCCAAATATGTCTAATTATAATCGAAATTTCAGATTTTGAAAGAGGACGATCTATTAAGTTTTTATGAAAAAAGGAAAAAACCATAAAACGTCAATTTTAATGATTTCTCTTTAATAACTTTCGTAATTATCGGATCAGGAAAATGAGACACTAATTTATTGGTCATCGTGCATTTCAAGTTTGTGTTAATGTGACTCTGACTAAAAATCATTAAAACACGTTTTTTGTGTCTTCCGTAAAACAAATTTGTGAGAGTTACTCTCTTTCACCTAAACACGGTCGATATATATGTGTGTTCAATTAGATATGCTGCATTTTTAGTATAGTTATCTTAAAAAATCGTTATAGTCAATAACACCAACTAGTAACAATCAACAATGATTCGTAATTTTTCGAGAATAAGATGATATGTCCTAAAGAATATCTCATTCGTTTGCTGCCATAATACTGTATGCGCAAATTACTCTAGTATCCTTGTATTTATTGATGTCAGTACTTCTTCCGTATCAACTTGTCTATTTGTAAATAGATATATGTATTTGCTGTTGAACTAATTTAACACTTTTCGTTAACACCGCATTTACTCGTTGTACATGTTATTTTTTACATTCCCCATAATTTATCGACCGTGCTTAGATGAAAGAGAGTAACCCTCACAGAATAAATTTTACAGGAGGCACAAAAAACGTGATTTTTAGTCAAAGTCATATTAACACAAACTTGAAGTGCACTATGACCAAAAAATTGGTGTTTAATTTTCCTGGTCTGATAATAAAGAAAGTTACGTTTAATGCTTTTTTCCTTTCCATACAAACTTATTTGATCATTCGTTTTTCAAAATCTGTAGCTGAATTTCGATAAATAATTCGGCATTTTTGGCTCAATTTCTTTTGAAATAATCTGTATTCAGTCTGATTCTCAAATAAAGGCACTTTAAAAAAAACTGGGATTTACGCTCTTTTATCTAAGCAGGGTCGATATGAATATGAACATTTAAGTATCTGTTGATTCGCTGATTTTATCTGAGTATGTATTATACTAAACCAAGTTTCAAAATAATTTACTAACGAATTTTCAAACTGTATATTATAAACATACAACACAAAACATTAATTATACAACACAAACAGAAACTTTTATAACGACTGCTATATCTGATTTTCATTCACCGCGCTTCCAATTAAACGCGATTTTCATTACGATCCCTTAATTACTTTGTGACGTAACTTTAAGCGAATCCCTTTCGTATGTTGTTCAAATAGTATACCGTACCACGCTATAATACTTTATTGTTAGGTGACGCAGACGATGGCGTAGTTCAAAGTCTCTATTTTTTTTTAATTTATCGTTTTATAAAATCAATAGTTAGTGCGAAGAGCTGCAATTTCATTCAAGAATTTATAGATGTGAGAAGACTCACACCCACGCATTGGACCAGTCAATTTCTGACTGATCATGGCAAATTCGCGGCCAAGCTAGTAGATAGGCCAAGCTGCAGACTATCAGCCCGCTTATGCATTCATTATGTACGGACTTGTTCACCAGGATCCGCCCTCGCACGGGTCCTATAGGGCACCCGGACATGGTATCCACCGAGGCCAACTTTAAGGCGTTTAGTAAATTTGAGGCATTTTACGGGGACCAATTTAGCGCAGAATCTCGTCAGTCACGAGCCTGGGTAGCCGGGCTCAGCACTACGGGGTGCATAGGGCACCCATGCTACCAGGGACCGAATGACGAGGCAGACTTCTACTGATTCTCATTCTTTTCCTACTAAATTCTATTATTTTAGCACACTATGCATAGTGATACCATCCCGTGAGACTCCGCTACGGGCAGGCTTAAAATCTAAATGTGGGAAATAAAAAAAACGTTGCTTTCTTGAAGGGTCAGGCAAGCGACCGCGCATAATCGAGTTCGCGAGTACTAGCGGGTCAGTGGTGGGTCCTTCAATTTATAGATGAAATCTAAGGGATTTTAAGTAAATTTGCATCACGTTACTCCTACTAGTTTTTCATGCTCTCCAATAAATACTCCACGAATGTTATGGCTTTTCAAACCGCTGGAGGATCATTGACTCAAAACGAATCAGTCTTCTGCAACCACGTGGTTTAGTCAGAATTGATAGTTCAATTTTAGACGGTCCATGTGAACATTTAGTATCCTTCGATAGTTACTGTATGAACAAAGTTTCATATCAAGGATCTAGGTGAACGCAAGAAGACTATTTGGCGACGGCTGTTCATTAAAGCAATATACGATGTTCAAGAAGAAACATTGAACAAGAACAAAAAATAATATCTTAACGCATCGACGTTCAAATGATATTTACATTCCTTGGAACTCTTCTCATAAACAAAACAATCGATGTATTATCTCGTGATAATTTTAGCAAGAGTAGAAACATACAAATACAGACGCCTAATTATTCAGATCGAATCTATATTTCTTGCATTAAATTTACAAACAATGGGTTTCTTAAAGATCAGAAATATTAACATAATTCATATATCAAAGTTTTGTCATTTACTCGTTGTTACAACGCTGCCGAGGAATATGTGACACTAAACAAATACGGTGTTGTTTTGCATTGCAGTACGGATAAGAACACACAAGAGGCACGCAGCGTATTTGAGCTGGCACAAACCCAACTGACCGCTTTGGAGTCCACTTTCGTTTTGTATTAATCCTTAACTGCTGGTGTTAATATAGTTCAATTAGAAATCAAGCCACTAAGGAGTAGCTATGGGGCAATTAGATGTATCTATAATCTACATACAGCCTCTAAAAATCTCTTCCACTCTACGGTACGTGGTGATACCACTCCGTGTAATTCGGCTACGGGAATGCTTAAGATAAATTAAGGCAAATAAATTCAAAGATTATTTCGTACGCCATCAGAAATGCGAGTGCTGACGTTAACTGGTGGGAAATAAAAAAGTTTAACTAAAAAATCCTTCGAAAAACGTAAAATATAGTTTATTTTCAGCTGAGTAAAATCAATAAACAATCCGAATTATGCAAATAGTATTCTCAAAAGAAACGTAAAAGGCTACGCTTACTACTGGTATTTTTTTATAATAAAACTTGAACCATTTCATTCCCCGGTAGTTATTATATTATGTTTTGTACAAGCCAAGTTTATAAACGTTACAGCGTCACGCGATGCAACAATTCCAAGAATAATTTTAGTATACTTTTAACAACTTAAATGGATATTGATTTAAATACTTACCGCGTAGACATAGTTAATATCCATCATGTCATGTGCATGAAGTTTTGATAATAATTGCATTGTGTGGATTGAACGTTTATTGTATTAAACATAGCTATAATGGAATGGCAATGAACCTGACAATTGATTAATCTATATTATATACTCGTATTTGTGTCATTGAGACTATTTCTGCGAATTGTCAAACTGTTATAAATACCGATCACTCACTTCAAATCCCAGCTAAATTAAAGTATATTAGTCGATTGTCTCTATAAAAATGGTTACATTTCTATAAATAATATTTGAAACATTCTTCGATTATTATATATACGAGTATATCGACCGTGTTTAGGCAAAAGGGATTAATATTCACAGAACAAATTTTACCGGAGGCACAAAAAACACTTCAATGATTTTAAGCAGTCACATTAACACAAACTTGAAGTGCATGATGACCAATAAATTTGTGTTTTATTTTCCTGATCTACTAATTAAAAAACTTATTTTTAAAAAATCATTAAAATTGAGGTTTAATGCTTCTTTTTCTTTCCATAAAAACCTAGTATGTCTTTCTTTTTTCCCAATCTAAGGTTGAATTTAGATAATAATTCGGCATTTTCGGCGTAATTTCTTTTGAAAGAACGTGTATTTAGTTATGCACATTGTGATTCTAAAATAAAATCCTTTTCAATAAACGGAGGTTTGATTCTTTTTTCCTAAACAGTGTTGATATTCTATATGTGTGTATTATTAATAAAAATACCGTGTAAAAATTGAAGTCTTTGTCCCAGACGTTGTGGTGATATAAAATAAATTTACCTGTTAATTGTGAGTGCTATTATTCTCTTATGATTTAATTTTACACTTAAATTATTCTATGGACCCATAATTTAACATCGACATCGACCGTGTTTAGGGAAAGGGAGTAACCCTCGCAAAATAAATTTTACAGGAGGCGCAAAAAACATGTTTTAATGATTTTTAGTCAAAGTCACA
>JAPMAG010003201.1:0-10451 GCA_036584685.1 Rhyacophila sp. Rhy_31_5
TAGTATTTATATAAAAAAATAATAACATTCTATTTGAAAATAAAAGAATGACATTAAAAATATGGCGATACACCCCAAGTGGACAGTGAATGAATGATAAAAAAGTAAAACATTAAAAATAATCTAATATTTTATAGTTCTTCTGTATCGACAGAAAAGACAAATATATAAACCTACTTTTGAACGCATGAAAAAAGACTTTAATCTGTTTAGCAGTATGGACGCGCATATGTGTTCGCTCAAAATTCACTTTGAAGTAGTATAAACGTATGTACATCAAGCACCTAGCAATAAAATACTCCTATATATTATTTATGGAATAGTATTGCATACATTTAATAAAATTCAAAATTTAAAGCTAGATTAATGAGAAAACTTTCACTCAATTGTGCAATGACAATTTAAACTCCTGGCGAGGTGAATTACATATTTCACAGTATGATTAAACTGCATTATTTATGTCACCCCCGTAGGTGAGTGGATAGAGGCATCGTGGTTCGAGGCCCGTGCTTGTTGCAATTTTTTTTCAAACGTTTATTCATTTTTATTGTAGCTAGGACACCCGATACGGTCGAGTTAATAATTGAGAATTTACCCGTAAAAAAACTGTTAAAACAATCTTCACATTGTAAGATCCATATGTTTCGTTTCGGAGCGGATATTGTTAAAAGAAAAAACTCTATTTTTGTCAATTATGAAGAAGATATTTATGTAATTTATCTAATTTGACATTTTTCAGGTGATAATGATGTTGTGACTAATTACTTTTCAAGAAAGGGTAAAAAATACGGTCTACTCTCTCTCTTCAGTTTCGCCAAAGACTCCATACTGCCGCAGAGAAGCAAGAAATCTTTTTGAATGCTTTGTTTCGATTTAGTTATCTGTAAAACATTTGATAAGTCTTCAACTTTTATAGCTAATTTCATACTTTGAGTCGATCGATTTGGCTTTATAAAGTTGTGCTTACTGGGAAATGTTTGAATTTAACTTTTTTTTATTAGACCCATATGGTCGTCCATTGACCACGTAACGTTTTTTTTTCTTATTTTTTTACTTTCCCCTTCCATATAACACCATGTAGACATTCAGCTTAATACCCACCCTCCCTCATCACAAAAGTAATGTAACTTTCCACATTAACCGATTAAGTACCAGAAGCGCGTTAACTCGCACGACTTAAAACATAGTTTGCTGGACAAAATTTTATATTTTGGATGATTTTAAATATAAATGTGCTGAGATATAATTATAATACAGTCATTAAAAATAAAGACATAATTAAGAAACATTCTATATACTAAAGAAATATTTAGGTCCTGTTTTTACTTAAAAATCACAGCTTACCGGGTTGTAACATTATGTCTGACTCAGAAAAGGTTAAATAGGAATGCAAGTTACAATCACTTCCTATCCAGTTTTTGAGAGGGAAAAGTGTTACGTAACAATAAAAATTAAACCACCCTACCCCATGTAACGCCGTGTAGACGTTGGTGGTCACCCCTCCTTCTCTTTCAAGTGTTACGTGGTTTATGGACGACCCGACCCCATAGTCAGTTCGCACGAAGAAATGAACTGACCAGACATCGATATTGCTGAAAGCATCAACTATCATTTGGAAGATTTTATAAATCAATATTATCAGTTTCAAGTTTAAAAATAGACATACGAGTATGTAGCAAGTTAAATGATATAATAACTGGATTGTTAATTTTAATGTTAGCATTATATTATATTACGGAGTATGTGTGTAGATATCGTTCAGAAAATAATGTTCATTCCTATTACAAATAATTTCATTGAAACTACCTACACAAGGATAAAACTCTTCTCAAAAAAATCTTGAAATATTGCATTGAAAATAAAATTAATAATCGGTCGAATCTTCTAATTGGTCGCCCACAAGATGTTGCGAAAATGTCTTCCACAAATATAAGCCAACAATAATGCATTAGCAATCATTGCACCTTGAAAGTAGCAGGTAAAAAACGAGTGATGTCGCGATTTGTCTCAAGTTGCGACCTTAGGCGGACCTGCAACAAATCTGTTGAAACAAGGAAGGAAATGGCTAACCGGAAGAAGTCTCCCGGTTAAGACGATTTCCGGTGTAGCAAATAACTATTCAGCCTTCTCTTTGATGCAGTTTGGACGCAAAGATTGTAATGGCAACTTATTTTACCGTTTGTGAAAAGCTACATAATTCAAATTCCTTACATACATTGATGACATAGTGATTTAGTGGGAAATAAAATTGTTGTATTGTGACGATCAAAATTTTTTGAAATTATTAAAACAAGAACATCATCCATTTAATTATATTAAAAATAACTATTATTTTAACTAAATAGAATGATTGGGTTCATTTAAAAAACATTTAAAAAAAAGAACGTTCAAATTTAACGACATTTGAGACAATAGTTGTTTTAAATAAAGAACACCATAAACAACATTCAATTTTACAGCTAGGCAATACCAACATAATACATTTAAAACACGATTTTTTCGTAAATGTGTAGCAATGTGGAACGATAAGGCTCGTTCGTATAAAAATTTCCTGTTTATTCGTAATCATATTACTACAATGTATGCACATTCCTCTAGATACGCAATTCATTATTAATAATACTACTCGCTTTCACTTTCTTCGGTAGATATTAAAACACTGAATTACGTAGCGTATGCAGTGCTTCTCAAGATGCTAATCAAACGCTTGGTAAATAAATAACATTGCCAGTGTCAAAATAATATGAAAAACAATAGTATTGGCGCTGAATTAAAATTCTCTTGGTCAAACGATATTGTCGTCAGGCAGGCGGGTGACGTCATTATATAATAGTATAAGAAATGAAGAGTAAATACTCAGAAATTAGTCTAGACGATATATTTGATGAATATATCCGTGAACACACCGCCGTGCTTGTATTTAGATATAAATATTAATTTTCCGGTTATAAAATAATCCCTTCAAAATGTCAAAGTCGATTCTTTCATACATTTTTTGTGACTAAAAAACACTTACGCAGGTGATATTCGTTAGCAAGAAGGAGACATGTTTCCATTTTAATTCAAATGAAAGAATCGTTTATAATGCATCCTAATATATTTATTGTAGCATCCTAGGCTATCAAACACGCCTTCATACAATTTCGATTTACTATCATATGATAGCATATACATAAAAAAACAACCATCCGAGTTACTTAAGTTGTAACAGTATGAAACTAAAAAAAAAGTTGATATCACAAAATTGTTGCCTAGAGGTTTAGAAGCGAGAAAATGCAATTTATTGTAATCACAAATCATCGTGTTATGCGACCGCGAAAGTAAGTACTATCTTATAGATCAGCAATAAAGAAAAACGAAAGTAAATGCCGAAGCATGCCATACGGAAGCTAAAATCATTTACAAATACGTTCACAAGAATTTATATTATATTATCATATTAATTGCCGGTTATAACGATTTTTAATAAGCAACTTCTTATGTGTACACACAATTTTTTTCCGTTTATTTTCTTCAACGGCAACTATGTAGATAGGTAGGTAAATAGTCATTAATAAGCCTTGGTATGTTTAACGATTGAGTTTCGTAAATGCACGCATTTGCTGCGCCGAATTATAGAAATAATCCAATATCCACTGCTCAGAGAACAAATACAAACTGCACTTCGCATACCAATTTCTAAGAAGTAGTATTGCGCAAAATCATAAAGCTCTTTCTTTCCGTGCGTGTCAATAATTTTGTTCGCTGGGCGATTTTCGGGCAACACAGCACGTTTGGGTTTATATCTACCATGCAAAAAACATTAAACGGGTACCTATACCTTGCATGAAAATTTTACTGCCAGCAAAAGCCAAAGGGTTTATTTATGGAGGAAGCGATAAAGTGGATGTAGCAATATGCTCGTGTATCACTAATTTTACATGAACCTCAATATTACAAATATGAAAGGATTGTTTTGTAAAATAAATTTTGCGGTGGAGTATGTATTAGTTATTCATGAGCATATGAATCTGCAAATTATTGTAAATTGTAACATGCACAAGCTACGCCAAATAGTGGTAAATAATGGAACTAATCTTGTATACAATAATTTATTGTATGTGATGTTTTGACGTTTAGCTTGATCCTCTTTCGAGTATAATATCCATGCGAAATGTCGCCGTTTTAATTTTAAAATTTAGAAAAGGATCATTAAAATCAATATGTATATCCTTTTAATTAAAACACTTCTGCATTCCAACATGAACATAAAATGGTATGTACAATATTATTATTACACAGTGTCGATCTCTCCGTACAACTTACTTTATCCATTAGTGATTTTTTTCACTTTCAATTGCAACATTAAGTGCATAAAGGCACTAAATTCTCGCATTATTTATCTGTTACTGTTATTTATTGCCTTATGATTTCACTACATGCATACTGGCGCATTGTGCAGTATTTTACCGATAGTTCCACGCCGGAACAATGGAATATTTATGTAGTTTATTTATGACGGGCAGGCCAGCCACGATATGGCACATAAAATAATGATTGCATACGTGTTGCCATATAACAAAAATGTACAACGGAAAGATGGAAATTTTACGGTATCTATGAATATTTGAAGTATCTAGTAATTCATTCTGTGCAAAAAATAAAACGAAAATGAAAAGAACGTACTTATTATACATAAAATAGAATAACAAAACAATAGGCAACAAAAATAGGCTTAATTCGCGATAAAATGACGAAAACGATTGCCTATGTATATATAGAGATGCCAAATCTTCAAAATGACAAGTGTTCCATACGAGAAATAATATGACAGCATACCACTGCTTGAATCGAGATAATTTCCCAACTATAATTCGACCCCGTTTAGATAAAATGGCTTAACCCTCAGTTTTAAGAAAAGTGGTTTGATTTGAGAATCACAATGTACACTACTAAATACACGATCTGTCAAAAGGAATCAAGCTCAAAATTCAGCTTTAGATTTTGAAAAAAGAACGATCTACTGAGTTTGTGTGGAATGAAAAAAAGCATTAAACGACAATTTTAATGATTTTTCTTTATTTATTAGATCAGGAAAATGAAACACCAATTTATCGGTCATCGCACACTTCAAGTTTGTGTTAATGTGACTTTGACTAAAAATCATTCAAATACGATTTTGTGCCATGTTCTGTGAGGGTTAGTCCCTTTTACCTAAACACGGTCGATATACATCATAACGCCATAAGTAGCACGTAAATTTTGGGGAAATCGGTCAAAAAGTCAAATCGGTTAAATAGACATCAAAATATGGAAAGCAAACGATAGTGGTTCTTTTTAGGCGAACTTCAGTGAGGTACCAAGTAATAAAAAATATATTACTTAGAAGGGATGATTTAAACAAATACCATTTAACAAGTGACTTATTTCCAATCAAACAATGTAAAAATAGGATAGGGTTTTTAGAGTTTGATTATATATAAGCAGGACACTAAGAAATTAAAACACGAGGACGAGGGGGGTTATCATAAAATCGCGAAATCATAAATTACACAATTCACATACATAATTCGAAATGCGTAACGTAATACGAGTAAGTATGTAGTGTTTCCATGTTGCGCACACATCTCAATGAAAGGAACCTTAGAACCCACCATAAAATATCAAAGAAAATATATATTAGCGCAAAACAAAAATATCGTTACAAGTTCCTTTCTCTCAGATGTCTACGAAATTTAGAAACATGTGTGCAGATATTTTTTAACAGGTGCGGCCGCACATGCGCACACCTTAGAGGGAACATTGATTGTGTCCCAATTATATCAATTCATATGAATTAATAAACAGAGTGAGATATTCCATCGTAAATTGACAAACATGCATGAAAATTTGTAAGTCAAAATATGGGGATATTTTGTAAAACAAAAGAAATGTTGCGTAAAATGTGCAAAACGAATATAACCGCGCAAGAATGTCGTTAATTCGAATTTTAGAATGCTTCATCATAAAACAATTCAAATTTTAAACATGGAACGCTCTCTAAATGACGAACGATTTTTTACGAATAATATATTTAAATGATTTGACATTTGCCAAGAATTGTAATTACGTTGCCATAATTATACCCCCCCCGCCTATTTCGGTACGTACATAAACTTATACGCTAGAAATAAAATTAATTCCTAAATATCCATATTCATTGGTACTTTAACCTAATGCATAATAGAGTGGGTAACCTTCCGAAATGTAAGTGTAATGATATTATTTTCAAATAGCAGGTTCATGGAAATTAATGCTAACGACCTCTCGATCACATAGATATTACCGCCAAATGCAAATTACTTGCAGTTCAAAAAATACCTGCCTAAAGTGCTACTTATCTGTCATTAACAAAAAACGGCTTAATTGTCAACCAGAAATACCTGTATTGCCAGTAAAAAAAATAAAAAACCCTTTCAGAAGAATGGCAGTTAGATTACCAATAATGTTTGAATATTACAACACTATTCCACAAACGTAACCTCACTTTTTATTTCACGTATCGTTTACCTTATAAATGAAACCCCGTAGAATATTAAACAATGTACTGGATTTATTATTGAATATACGTTTAAAATAACAGTATGTATAAACTTGAGAAATTTGAAAAGGTAAGATGAACACCATAAAGAAAAAATAACACCTGACTAGAGATAAATGATATACCTGCGCGAAATAAAGAATACTAATTTTGAAGGTCCTGTTCACATAATATAAAAAAGGTTTATACAATGCATCACGTTTTCATGGGCGAAATCCTTAACAAATAAAAACGCAATGTTTTTTTACTTTACACGCCATTTTGATCATTTACAATCGTAGTAAAAGTTTATACCTACCAAGGTAGGTCCTTATTTGTTAAAATATAAATATGACAGAGGTAAAGATTTTACAATATACAGACATTGAAAAAATATTATTTAAAATACGACAATATTGACAATAAAGATATTTTTCCCAGCGATAAGACACTGGTACCAGGTTTGAATTTATTAAAGAATATTTATATTAAGAGTATTCATCTTTAGCACAAATAATTCGTAATTTTATAAAATAAGTATATAATTAGTCTTAGAAACAATATAAATGTTGCGACCCGTTGAATAAAATGTTATGAACTTGCCTGCAAATAAATAGGTATTTGGTAGAAATATCACAAAAAAACGAATAACCTTCAAGTTAAAGGCATGGGGAAAATAAAGCCCTGCAGGATATAATATAAATGAATAGCATTGGAAATCTCTACCTGCTCTAAAAGGTCGCTGGCTGGGCCCATAACAAAACACGAAACCCAGCTAGCAAGTGAAGCGAGGCGTAGGGTTGTCAACACAATCTATGTTTAAAGTAATTTTAAATTGTATATCTACAAGATGAAAATAAGGCGATTGTTAAAGAAAAATTGAAGGTATGAAGAACTGAAGGCCACTTTAATTATTGCACTATTACTTACGATTTGAAACATTTTTCTATTTACGTGCACAACATTGTGACTAGTACATAATGTTGTATATTATAATGGTGACTGAACAAGAATAAGAAGAGCAGGTATCATAATAATGTATTATTAATTACAAACTTTAATCATAAAATCGTTAAAAGTATTTATAAGTTAATTTAAAAATACATATATAATTTATGTTGAGTATGGCATCCCTGATAACAAAAAAAACGACGGTTTTTGTGCTTGTTTGGTAGTAACTCCTACACACAAACTGGCTGCATGGAAATCTTCAACGCGAAATATCGTTATGGCGACGTTTGTTGTTGGGACTGGTGCTTTCGCAAAAACGGTTAGAGAAATTTTAGCTTGTGTGAATACTATTAAATTGGATATTCATAACTACACGGTTTATTGATACAGGATAATGGTACTATAGGTATATTCGTAGAAATTGATCCGAAGACAATTTGAAAATATAATTTATTTTATTGTATGCAATGAGTTTTCTTTTATTTATTCCCGCAAAATACACTGTAGAAATATTATTACATTTCCATCTCTTATCACCGACGTTTAAAAATGAAAATAAAGATTATATTTTCTAGAAATACAAAAAACTAGTCCATTTTATTTACTGCCAATGCTTGAGGGAAGGGAAGTCATTGTTTCAATAATCTTAAAAAGGATTTTATTTTCAATTTTAAAAAGGTAGTACCAAAATACAAAATTGACATTCAAGGCTTACGGTGATGTTTACAATCGCTTTCAAGTTTGATTTTTTCAACTTTATTTAAACGAAGATCGCATGAGAATCTCAAACAATACTCGACAAATAAATAAGTTGTCCGAAAAATCAATGCGCCAATCCCACATTCATCACTCATTAATTCATATAGAAAAATGTACAGCCGTCATATACTATTGTAATCCTACAATCGAATAAATTACTGACAATATGAAAAGCGTTCAGTTAATCGCTCAAGCATCCAAACATAAATTTCTTCTTTCAAACAATGCAACAATAATGTCTTGAAAAAAATAATAATTAATTATAAGCGTAGAGTAAAATAACGTTTTATTAAAATGTGTTTTTTTGAATAGTGACTTCATTTTTTAGTAATGTTTATTTATTCTACGAATTTTTCAGGGAGTTAACGACACAAAAACGCACAAGTTCTAGGAGATGAATATTAAATTATAGAAATTACCTTCATTAATAAGTCACCAAAATCGTAAAGAGCCGACTGCTGCATGATGGCGGTAGACATTATGAAAATGTGGTTGGACAAGCGAAATCAATTCCAGAATTGTCGAAAGATACAGAATACGAAAAGAAACACTGAAAGCACGGATTAACTGCACACAAGTTTTACTTTCGAATAACGTTTCGAGAGACACGGTCACAGAGAAAAAATAAATATTTAATTAGTTTCCTATTTATGTTTTTAGCTGCTCAACTAAAACCACGGAAACTCTAAATAATTTTCAAATCCAATAATTGGTAATAAATCACATTTCATTGAATCACAAAATATTACACTTTTATTTTCATTCGGATAGGCAAAATGTATTGTTTTTCTTTTGTTGTTAATTTTACACTTTGTCAACGCGCGTTTATACGATGGAGTATTTTTCCCTTGCAGCTTTGTTTAGATAATTCGTCGTTTGCTCGGATAAATTGTAGAAAAAGAAACTGCTTTCTAAATGAAACAATTTTCGCTTTTGTTTGTGAATTTGTTATGCTGCTGTTTGGAAGCACACGACCACTCCGTACCACGCTTTCTCGCAAACTGAACCGAACGTGGTTTTAATAAATAAATCTGAAGAGCAGTACGAATAGGATTCGATAGCCTCGGGCGAACTCGGACTTGTTCGGGCGCATTCGATGCATACTCATAAAATAATTTACAATCTTGATGTATAAATTTTACAGTTTCGAGAAATGCACAATAAAATTATCAATGTTTAATTATCTCTATGAATTTATATAATAATGATATTCAGTACTAATGCTAATTTAGTCTATAATTAAATACGTACAGTATACGCATGTATTTACATTAATCATTTATCACCAGTAATGGTTATTTCATAGAAATATGTAAGTTTAGGTTAGGTTGGATTTACGAACAGACAGTAGTTATTATAAAAACTACCATTCTTAAGCATATTCATACTATACAAAGTGATTTTTAATTACAAAACCTGTATTAATTTATAAAAAAAACCCTTTAGGTATGAAAAAAGCGTAATGTAAAATATGTAATTATAAAACTTTCTTGTCGCGTAGTTCAAGTTCACTATAGTAACCATTAAACTAATAGAATGATTTTTTATAATACAAAAAGGAAATATAGAATAAATAAAGTAATTTAATTTCAATTGTTTCAGTTTTTTTTAATAATCAATTATTCGCGTCTGTAAAAAATAGTAGATGACATTAGAAACTGTTGAATTAATTAGCCATCACAATTTTTTTGGGTGATTATATGAACATACAATTTCATGACAAACATTATTGGTTAGCTTTACTATACTGTTTTTTGTTGGGTATATGGTTTAGCGTAGAGCAGCGTTCACCAAACTACGACCCGCGGGCCGCATCTGCCCCTCCAAAAAATTTCATCCGGTCCCCTATATTTGTGTGAAACATGCAATGTAAATTAACGGTCTAATAGGATTTCAATAGGAATATTCTTCGACCGACCCCTCATGTTTTTAAAAATTTCAATCTGGCCCGTTTCTCAAAAAGTTTGGTGACTCCTGGGGTAGAGCGTCGATTATCCGGATTGTATGGAAATGATTTTAACCAGGCTGGTAAAAATACAATTATCAAGAGAAAATAATATTAATTTGAAACTATAATACGAGCAATAAGAAAGTTATTAAAGAAAAATTATTAAAATTGAAGTTTAATGCTTTTTTCCTTTCCATGCAAACATAGAAGATCGTTCTTTTTTCAAAATCTAAAGCTGAATTTCGATAATAATTC
>JAPMAG010003206.1:0-10449 GCA_036584685.1 Rhyacophila sp. Rhy_31_5
TGAGATAGACTCGTTTTGTCTTATTTCCTCTTTTACACTATAAGTAATGAGTTTGTATTCATTTCTTTCTTGATTAATAAGAAATGGATGCCCTTATATATATCTCATACAATATTTTAAAAACGGAGACATTCGGAACCCTTCTTTTTATCGTTGTATCGATATATTCAATGCAGCAGGTATGCCCGGTGTTTTGATAACAATAATGAAGTTTCAGTATTATTTTGAACGTATTAAAATACGAGTATGTAATGAAGTGAAGATGATAAAGTAGATTTTCTTTCTTCAGTTTTTGGTCATTTCTGCAATAGACAACAAAAAAATATGACGAACAAATGAAGCGTCTAACAAGACGCTAGTTACAAAAAGCGATATGAGCACATTCTAATATTTTCGATAAACAATTTTGTCAATAAATTTTGTTTTATGTTAAGATTCTTTATTTTCATCGAATTTTATGATTAAATTAGTTCAAAATAACGGCATTTATTAGTTGATACACTTTAAACTGAAATAAATATTTGAATCAACCGTTAAAGCTTTGAAATGCAAGAACATTTCACTTTTAATTTTTTTCATAAGTTTATATTGTGTTTTAGAACATAACATTTTCACATATAGTGTAAAATTGTGCGTAGAAAGCGAACGTATTTTTTCTCGATTTCGACAAAATTTGCATATATTGATTTTTGTAACTAGGCGCTTCAAATTGTTTCTAATTTCATTGTAAATATGTTTTGATGAAAATTTTTGACCGACTTATGGAAGGTTGTCGATATTATCATAACTAATTCAATGAAATATTTATTTCTTTGAAATATTCTATTCATGTTTGGGCGGAATACTTATTCGTAAAAAGGTTTTTCAATTTGTTTTTTGTGGTTGAGTGGGCCCCATAAAAAGGATATGTCCATTTGGGCATCCATTCGGGGCGCCAAAATTTGGCTGTATAAAGCGGGGCGATTTATGGCGGGGATAATAAGGTTTATTGATTGCGGCGAATTTTCCCGACGTTTCCCGCGCGCGGTTTTGGTGTCTTTGTGAAGTCTCACGATTTATTACGAACCTTTTGACGGTTCAACAAAGCGATTTTCGAGGAATTTTCCGGACACAAAAACAGCTGACACCGAGGGAAAAAATATTTTTAAAAAAGTGTTCTAAAGTGTATATCACAGAAAATACTTTTCCCATATAATAAAGTATACATATTATATTCTACGTATGTAGCAATTTTACACGTTTCAGATAAAAAATAAATTGCCTATTTTGTAAATACCCATGAAAATTGTCAATTTCGACTGAAGTTTCGTTTCTCAAATCATATCTTTTGTTACCGACTAGAGAGAGGCAAACTTACCAATTATTTTTATTTTTGAAGACCCACTATTAACCTGCCACTACATGCAACTGTCATCGCTCTCGTAGATGAGTGGATAGCGCGTCCGACTCACGAGCCGAGGGTCCCGGGCTCGAGGCCCGTGCTGGTTGCAAAATTCTTTCAAATGTGTATTCATTTGTATTGAGCTCGGGCAAGAACCCGAAACGGTTGAGCTAATAATTGATAATTATTACTCGTAAAAAACTGTCAAAATAAACTTCACACTGTGGAGATTGATATGCTTCGTTTCAGAGCGGATATGGTTAAAAGAAAAAAGAATGCAACCACGATTTTCCACTCTTGCCATTCTGACACTTTCACAAATGAAAACTTTTTTTTCTCCTCATATATGATTTTAGGCCCGTTAGTAGCGGGCTGCACAAAACGTTATCGCCGTGCATATTAGTGCAAAGACTAGCATTTAAAAAATAAGGATGGTTATCAGATCGGCATGAGGTGAGGTGTGCACCCTCGGTTTAGTGACTACTTAATTAACCTCTCTACTCTTGAGATCAACGTGTCAGTTTGGGAGTCTGCGCAAAATTCCTCCCCATAAAATGCCAAAAATTTTTGGAAAAGCCTTAAATTTAGTTGTGGTAGATACGCGTACAATGTCTGCATGCACTATTGGACTAATGTGAGAGGGGGGAACTTATTAGACGAATAATTAGTCTAATTAATATAATTCACTATCGATTCTTAATGAAGAGCGAGTACTATATATTGAAATGTTAATAAGATATTGTTTATAGACATATCTATTGTATTTTAATAAAAATATTCTAGAAGTGCTCACTCATATTTCATGTAACATAACACCTTGCCATTTACGTACATCATACGCATGCAAATTATTTTACCTTTTGATGTATTCTACCAAGTGCTACTACAGTGTTATCATTGCCGATTTCATATTCCTCACTATTTGCATTTAAAAATTGGTGTAAGGTAATTCATTCTAAGGTACTGGCCTGAATATATTTAGAATAGTACAACACGCCTACCAGACGTAGACAATTCACTGCATGGGAGACTATTGAAAAAATATTATGGTCTGGATTCGGCGTTCTGTACAAAAAATAAAAAAAATTAGGTTTTATTCGTAAAACCCCAAAATTTTTTTTCAGCTACATACCTTGATTTTTCATGTAAATTATTTCTTTATTATTATCTCAATCATGTTTAATGTGTACGCATGCCTAAGTAGGCATAATATTATATTTTCAGCAAAAAGATTTATTATGCAACGTTTATAATCCATATTGGTTATAATTATGGTAACACAATGAACAGAGGTACTTATTGATGTTTAAAAGTTTTATCGGAAATAGCTGATGATAAATATTTTGATATCTGTTTTATTTGTTTAATATATAATAATTTGCTACATTATAAAATATTTTACATATACTAGAACTTATTTTTCCTTTTTTAACCATAGCACACGCTCCACAATAGAACATATGAATGTTCACAATTTGAATGTTGTTTTGACAGATTTTTTACGAATAATAACTGTCAGTTATTAGCTCAAAAAAAACTTTGGTCCATATCCTGGTTTCAAACGCACATTAAAAAGCGTGTGATTATTTGTCAACCATGAGATTTAAGCAGCCATCCCTAGCTTTTACGTGAAGGCCTAAAATTTGTTGCTATTAGGCCGTTATAATAAAATACAGGAAACTAAATGGTTTAATATTACAGACATAAACGATAAGAGAACTCAGTATGTCGTTTTTACAACATATCATAAATAAATTTATAATGAAAGTGCGGTAAGTGTGGCGTTTCTTGTCTTAGTATTGCTTTGTCGTATCTAGACACGAATGCAATACTAGGGGAGTAAAACTACACCCTCTTTACGCTCCCTTTGAATTCTGAATAAATTTATATGATAATGCGGCCACGCAGTTGGGTATAAAAGAAGATTTTTGCGTGAAAAATGAAAGGTAAATCCTGAAATATTTCTTTGAACGATTTCACTAAACGAAGCGAGTCTAATAAAAAATAGAAATCGGCGTATACGAAAATAATGAACAGATGTGTGTTAGTCTAATTAATTATTATTCGTAATATGGCAAGTATTGGGTACTCGAATACCTTTGCACGAAAATATAATACTGTTTTATTCCTTTAGATGCACACAATATTTATTTTAAATTAAAACTGATTTCGTATATTTCTGTAGATACTTTCAGCCGATATGGGCTTTATGAGCTCCATACATTTTCTCTCTCCTGGCAATAATTTTAAGAAAGGGAAATTCAAAATATTAACTACCAAGAAAACTGTAAGTAAATTTAATCTAAGACAAATAAAAAAACACTACATAATGTTCTATTAAATATGAAGAATAATCTTCTATTGTGTTACAATAATTTAAATTTTCATATTCCATAGAATAGCAATATTTACTAGAAAGAGAAAAATTATTCACTAATTATTGCATACGAGTATATTTAAAGCGGGTAAAATAATGATGAATTAATGAAATTCAACATGCCGTTGACTAAAAATAATCTGGCATTAATTCGATTTGTTGTATATAGAAAATTTCATACTCAAACAATATCAATAGGCGGGACTAGACTTTTTTTACTCGCCCATTATTTATTCGCCAGTATTTGCAGCCGAGATTGTGCCCCTCTGCCTACCTGACACCGCACAAAAGAACTTTTGATTTTATTTGCCTGATTTTATTTTAACCACTCCCATAGCAGAGCTGCACGGGATGGTATTATCATGCACCGAAGTGCGAAATAAATATATAAATTGTAGATTATCTAATTTCATCATATCTACTCCTTTCATCCTAGAAACGAATATTTTTTACATACTAAACATAATATATACATCACATGTGCGTTTTATGTTACTTACAAGCCGATTTTGTATGGCTGCCATTTTGATTTGGCTATCATTTGTCTGTTCATATTTAACAGTCATGGAGAGTGTTCGATAACAAATTATAACGAAACATCTAACGCCATAAAAATCCGTTGAAGGTATTAAAACATTTTATATATATTATAACTATTCAGCTGTGAATACGCGAAGAAAATTGCGTGATTTTTTGTGTCAATCGTGTGCCAAGCATGTTAGCCACTCAGCGTGTGATGAAGAGTTATTTTTTTAATTGCATATACTGAGAGGTAAAACAAAGTGTGTGAGATAACATAGCCGACGTACGCCAGAAAAAATTGATGCAGTGAGGCAGTGTTGGTGAATGTCAGTGCACCTCTCATCGAAACCGTGCACAAGAATTGGGAATCTCTCTATCATTTTACTTGTGTAAAATTCAATTGACACTAAAACTACAGGAGAATTACCGAAAGACGAGATTGGAGTGATTAAGTTTTAGAGGTCGGTATAGACGATCACCATTTTTGGCAAAAAATCATCATGACCGACAAGGCACATTACGACTTGGCCGGCTTTATTAATAAACACAATAGCCGCATTGAAAATCCTCAATTGATATACCAACGACCATTACACCCTCATAGAGTGACAATTTGGTGCCCCGTTTGAGCTAGCGGCACCATTGGGCCATATTTCTTTGAGAATGCTAAAGACAATGCTGTAACAGTTACTGTGGTGATCGCTTTCTTGATATGTTGGTAAATTGCACCCTGTATAGTTTTTTTTAAATACTTCCCATCGTCATCTACAACTTTTAACATTCCTAATGTTGTAGATGCCAGACCGTACTGCATGATTGAGTAAATACCGATGCCTTGAAGTTAATTTTAAAGATTGTTTATAGTACTGTAATATACAATATTATCTACATACATTTTAATGAGATTTTATTAATTATGACCAATATTAATCCATGGCGAAAAATTATTACACTATATATAACATATTAGCATATATTATACATAATATTATTAATACATGACAAGATAATGTATTATCAATAATTAATCATTATTGATGTTTACATAAAAAAATAGCATAGAACAAAATTCAAAATATGACTTAAGCTAAACGCAGATTGTCTGATAAATGTATAAAATAATGCCAGTCTAAGCTCAACTCACTCAAATGAAATGTATTGACTACTTTAAGTGTCACGTCATATATAATCGTATATAGACAGTTCTTTCAATTTTGACTTTTTAATAGGTGGCTCTATTACTTGAAATTAAAATATAATAATTGTTACAGATGTGAATTTATCGAAAGATAATTAAAGACATATTGGAAACTTTGTAAAGAAGTAAATAACCATGCCTAAATAATAGGGAGTTATTTAAATCCTTTTGAAGCGATAAAAGAAAATCTACTTCAATAGCAATCGACTTATCTCCGTTTAAGATGTTTCAAATGGAGTAATCGTCGACTTAATTAGAAGTATGTTCAATTAATCGAGGCGAGGCCGCTTAAAGAAAAGTTGTTACGGTTAATTGGCGGCAGATGGCGGAAAAGTTCTCCAATCGGTTCTCCAAAGTGACGCCTAATTTGCCTAATTTAAACAAATCGCTCGACGCCAGCTAGCGACGCCTGAAGCTTCGACTCATACCATAATTTCATGTCCGTGTCGCTCCGATACACAGTCGGGTCTCTTTTTATGCGGTAGATACGACGTACGTTCCAAAGAACCGCATATAAAAATTCGCACAAAAAAGACATGACATGATTGAGATTGTACAAACTTTTCAAAAATGATTCTTTTATTTTTATAATCGAAAACTATATCCGGTCTAATTCTTCATTTGTGTTTTCCATAATATATCGTCGCTATACTGGCAAAAGGCGTTAAGTTGAAAAATTACCTTTTTGACTTAATAATGCAGTTTGGCAGATTTTCGCATGCCCTATCATCTGGTAATTTTTTTACCCATATTCCTTTTACTTTCTCTGTAATATTAAAATATCACTACCTATTAAGTCAATATTTTATATTGTATAACTGGCAAAATACATTAAACTGACTAAGGATTATTTGGCTTATCGGACAAAATGCTTCAAGGTCAATTATAATTATGGAAAATCGTCAACAAGATTTATAGTTCCTTTTGCCCTAACATATTATCGTTAAATGTAAGTAACTTAAACTTTAAAGAATAATATTCACAAAACAATCTATTTTTACTAAACGTCTTCTGCCAGTATTACGATGATACTGTCTTTAACATTAAAATGATTTTCTAATTATCAACAAAATTAAAAACCTCTTCGAATAATATTTGCAGTTTTAATAAGGTTTTTTTCCCTCTACCGTTTTCTGGATTATCGGCTCCACCTCAAGTTGTAATTGTAGTATCTGCTTCAGCAGTTTTTATAATAATGATAATATAATTGATTTGATTGGTTACACTGTTTACAATACATACGGACAAATCTACTTGTCAACAGATCCTTAAAGTTTGCATCAAACTGCATTTCTTTGGAACCGCATAAAAAGACCCTCGATCTTATAACTTACTAATCTTTATACTTCTGAAGTATTCTTGCCTAGACCTTTAAATAGTCTTTGAGTTAAATATAAACAATATTAAAATATAGTGACAAAACTTCGTCTAATCTATAGTGTGCGGCGGGTATAGTATCTTCCAAAATATAAGTAATGATCCTTCAGTTTTTATATTCATTAATTAATATTATATCATTCAATATCCAGAGAGCCTTACAAAATTAAGTATCATTATAGTAACGGATATTCTATTCTAAAAATTAACCGATGATTGGATATATTTTTTGTAGTGCTTAAATTATATTCAATAAAAAACAGTATCCTTGTTCTTGTGTAAAAAGATCAAAATGTGTCATGAAACGGACACCGCCATGTTGATTCGTAGTGAGATTGTTTTGAAAGTTGTCATACAGATGTCAGTAAACCATAAAATCCTTTATAATGATTAAATATTGTGTATGTACTAATTTTGTTAATAAGAAAAACATTTTTTCATCGTGCATTCAATATTGAAAAAAAAAACTTAAAAATATTAAATTAAAATATAGTCGTATTTTGTCGTTAGTAAACTTTTATACGAAATTAAAAATCATAGTTAATAAAAAAATATCCAAAAAAATATACATATCATGCCTCCTTATTATTTACGTATTATTGCTTATTAATTATTTTAAAATAATAAATATAAATAAATTTTCGAGCAGATTAATCCTTATTCAAATGTGATTATTATCATATAAACGTGCAAAAGTAACAAATTCTCGAAATAAATTTCATTCTAATTAAATTATAAACTTATTCTCTAATAATTCTTTAATATAAATTGTATCGTAGATAAGTTTTGTAAAGAAAAAATAAAAAAATAATATGCGTCTGATTTAGTTTATGTATATTATTTTGTCAAGTATTTGGTATGTTCCGGTAGCCGTGATCGTCTAGTGGTTAGGACCCCACGTTGTGGCCGTGGTAACCCAGGTTCGACTCCTGGTCACGGCAGCGAATGATATCGCTGTCTCGGCGGGACTATTTTGGTTTTACAAATGTTTTAATTTTTGGTAACATTTTTGTACATAAAGAATTAATAGTAAACAGCTCACACTGATTTAACATGTGCATGTTTAAAAGCAAATTTATTAAAATATATATTTTTTTACGTAAAGTCCTAATACAACAACAGTGCGATTAAAATTAAAAACAAATGTATAAGTAAATTTAACAAATATTTAATTAATATAAAACAGGGATATGAAACTTATCGGCTTATTTCCAATCTGGGAAACCGTAAAAAAAATATTTTTAAAGCCGATAAAGCATCGATTAGATAACAACAACGAATATTTAGCTAGCGTAAAAGGCCTTATTTTGTTTCAAATTAATGTACCATTCCAATTCAAAGAAGTTACTTATGCCTCAATTAAAATATTAGAAATATCTGTTTAAACACAAAAATTACTGTTAATCATGGTACTGATTAATCGTGTATAAAAAATATTTATTTATATAAGAAAACTATCACAATTACTTAACTATAGTGTTTTTTTTATATAGATGTATGCATTTGTAAATTAGTCACAGTGTGGGATGAGTCTACCTGAGATTTTTTACCTGTTCTTTTTAACCTTGGCAACACAAGCCACCATGGACCAATCAAAATCTGTTAGTTGTTTGTGAGTTCATTCGGACAGGTTATGTCCGAAAAACGTAAACAAGAGCGAACTTACATATTTAATTACCGAATAAATGAATATGAGTGCACAAGCGCACATGAGCAATGTGTGCTATTAAAATATCCACGTTCGATATATTGATTTATTTGTAATAACTTTGCATGGTTCAAGTCGGCGAAACAGGATGTAATTACATTTCGGTGATATTTCCAATGTTTCCAAGCGTTCATAGAGTTCGAAAAATGCTAAGTATTTATTTCTTCGGCTGGTTTAACTAGGAGCATTTTTATTTGTTTAAAGTGAGTGTATACGAGTTTTGATAACTTTGTCTCTGTTTAGTTTTTGTTTATTTCAGAATACTGATATCTGTTGTCAAATATTTCAACTAAAGTAAAGCGCGCATATATTTGAATAACGAAAATGGCGCGTTAGTGTTTCGAAATTGTTTGAAAAAATCTAGTAAGATATAACAAGGCAAATTTAAAACTAAACGCAGTTTATGAAATGGGAACTCGAGTAGGTGCTTCTTGTTGTCCCACAATGGCAGCTGAGAGGGCTGGCCTTCCTGGCTTATTGAGGGATTTGCAGCGACTATCCGAAGATCAGGATTCAGCAGACGTTGTTTTTCTTTTGGGTCAGCAGGAAGAAAGAGTTTTCGCTCATCGGATTATCCTAACAGCCAGGTAAGATTGTACAATGCATTTTATAGAAAGTAAACAGTATTTTCGGTTTATACGCGTATATTTGATAAGTGAAATATAGCGAGGTTGGTGGGCGGTAGGAAAATTTTACCATGAAAAATAGGCAAAAGTGGGCGCTAGGCATAAAAAGGTTGACGACCCCTGATGTATATGTATGCTCATTTATATGCAATTTCAATTTGTTTTAGTTTTGTGCTTACCTGTACATCTCAACACGCAAACATACATACTGTGCATGTCCGAGTTAAAAAATACATCGACAGAACCGCACAAATAAATGAATACCACTATACCATCGTCTTTAAATCCATATATACGTCGTTTTTGAAAACTGGGTATAAATTAGTTTAAATTTTCAAAAATCGAAGCGCGGCTCTTCGGTCTGAATCCTAAAATTAAATTTTGTATTTGAAAAAAAAATCTTTTAAATCAGTAAGTACATTTGGTATTTCTGTGAACCGTTAGTTAGCTTGTGAGTACGTACCCGGCATCGATCTTTTTTCTATCGTGTCTAGATTTACCAAAACATCCCCTTTTACCAGACTAAGTTCATTAAGCGCCAGTGTATAGATATGAAAGGACACTGTAACAGGATCACAATGGCTTTTAGAACCTACATTTTGTAAATTCGACTCTGCCTCCATCAAAATATAATCCAATAATGCTTTTAAAGGGGGAACTTTTCGCAAAACCTACCAGGTAGGTAATGTTGCCATATTGAAAAATGAAATGATAATTTTATAGGCAACAGATATCACCATACAACACGTGTCTTTGGTACATTGTCTATTTATCGAATATATACTCATTTATTGAAGTATATTTATTTGCTTTCGTAAGAAAAATGTATTTACCAGAAGTGTCATTCAATTGTTTCACGGTGACGGAAACAGTTTGTGATTTGTTTAGTAACAGTAACGTAAGAACCGGTTGTTAGCATTAAAATGACAAGACATAGATAATATTGATTATAAATAAAACATTGAAAAAAAAATTAAGACAAAATAAATAATACAGAAACAAATAATATTTTCCTTCTTACTGTAAGTTTTGTTCAATTTCAAATTTTCAATAGATAAAATTATATTTCATAGTTCATAATTGTTTATATATTTTGAATTACAAGTGTAGGGGGCACTAAAATTAGTTGATGCTTAGGACCAACGTTCCCTCTAATTTTTTCGTTGCGTGTGCGGGAAATCAACTGATTTGTGCGGGCCATCAAGTTATGTGTGCAAGAAAAAAGAGGCGGGTGTGCAAATATGCATAGATAAAATTAAG
>JAPMAG010003212.1:0-10443 GCA_036584685.1 Rhyacophila sp. Rhy_31_5
TTTTGACAATTATCTAGCCAAGAACGTAAAATAACATTATCACAAATAAAAAAAAACGCATTTTTGTAGGTAACGTTGTTTGACTCTAAGCCCTCATTATATAGTTAGTTTAGCTGGTTGTTAAGGGTAGCTGTTTCATATGAATGTGAGTCGGGCAAGGTTTGTAAGTTGTTCAATGTTTTATTTGTAATTTTATTTCATTAATATTATTAGGTTGGCAAAAAAGTATTTTTGTTTTTTGTAGTGAGAAATAAAACTCATTTTTTTTACCCAATGAACTTTAATTGATTGTATGTTTTCCATTTTTGCCGATGACTTTTTGCCATCTTTCTGGCAACTTCATGAATTTATGCTCATAGAGCTTCTGGTCCTTGTCAGCAAAAAACATTTGTAAAATTTGTGACTAGCACGGGCCTTGAACCCGTGACCCTCGGCTCGTGAGTCAGATGCTACTATCCGCTCTCCTACGAAGGCGATGAATTTACATATTTTCAGATTAAAATCTCAAAATTGCGTCAATATAAAATGTGTACTTATGAGCCAAAGCAAAATTGGTTAAAGCCTCACTGCGCTTTTAAATAAATATCACAAAAGCATTATAATGAATATTGAATAAAGTTAAAGAAATGTATATGAAAAATGAAAGAACACGAAGATGATGACTTTGAAAATATAAGAATTTGTCTCAACGTAGTTGGCTCTTATCAATTGCATAAAAATAATATTCGTATATTGCGTAGTCCTTTTTTTGCGTGTAGTTTAATTAATGTTGGAATAGATTGTACATATTGTTTACAGCAGGTATGTTTTTATATAATTAAATACGAAATAGTGCAAGCGAATCACAGTTAAGGATCGCGTTCTGATTGAGATGCAATTAATTGCATTGCATTCAGTTCTTTCTCTGATTGTATTCATTTTTATTTGATTGGATGCGTGCATAATGTTTTTGATTGCAATAAAACACGAATGAAATATTAAGTGCAATTAAATATGCCATTTATAATTATTGACCCAATATAGCTTTGAATATATTGAAAACCAATCTAGTCTAAAAATAATTGCCAATAGAACCAAAGAAATCTTCAAAATATTATAGAAAATTAAAGTAAATTAACACCGGAGGTGTTTAATATACTTCTGCTATGTCTAGTTCTGAGATGTAGTTGAAAATATAGTTCAGTTCTTAACAATTGGTTTTTTTACGAAAAGTATTAAAAATAAACTATTCATCAAAAAATCGCTAGCGTGGTTGCAATCTGGATGTTTTTCTCAAAGATTGTTTTTCATAGAACTATCATAAAATATCGTAATTGGACGTAAACGTGAATATATACAATAATTTATAACTACTGTTTTTTTTTAATTTGATATATATATTATATTACCATAGGTTGATTATTTTTTGGCAAATTTAATAAGTTTTACCTTGAATTACAGAAAATCTATATTATAAATAAAAAGTTACCAATAATCACGGTACATATTCGCCTTCGCAAGCGAGTGGAGAGTGCATGCGACTAACGAGCCAAGGATCGTGATTTCAAATCCAAATGCTGGCAAAAATTGCACAAGTTTATTTTATGTGCATCAGATCAAAAAAATGGGTAACATTTTCAGAGACATCACATATTAATATATTTTGAATATCGTAATAACAAAACCGGTCATGCTTTTAAATATGTATTTGTAGAAAAATCATGTGAAACTGTGTTATTATAATATTTCAATATATTGGCTTTCCGTTAAGAATTGATAATAAATAAAATGAATAATTTCATTGATTATATATATTGGTAGAAAATACACAGTCCTATTTGCCCTAATATATTATCGTTAAATGTATGTGTGTTAAGAGACTCTCACTTTAAAATAAATTTTCTCAAAACAACGCCTTTTGCCAGTATACCAGTGATATATTCATTCCAACTATTATTATTAAGATTTAGCTAATAATTACCATTCTAATATATATTTTTCTTTCGTAAAGCATATATTTTCACATAGAAAAACCTGTGTTACAGAGTAAAATATAAAAAAGCGTTAAATAACGACAAAGGTGAGAATAAATAAAACTCATTTTTTTCGACCCTTGTTTGTGGGTCACGTGGCACACTATTTTCACCCGGAAAGTTTCGCTATACCAAACCCTAAAAGCTTTTGCAACCTGTAATTTCCGTCGTCTTTCTACCCGTCCCGTAGCCTCCCAAAACATCACTGTGTTATTACTTTCATTGTAGAGCACTAAATACACCATTATTACAATTTTCTCGCGCTGTTCCCTCATTCTTTTACATTGTGAGCGCATTATTTATTGAAAGTTATTGAATTATAACCCCATGCGAGGGTATTATTGTGTTGGTCGGTGGCACAGGGAGGCTACAGCTCCCCGTGGGAGCTTTGTGAGAGGCGCGAGAAAGCTCTCGGACTTATTGTAAGCCGATAATCCGCGCGCCCATAAATCTACGCTGCACTTTGTTGGCAAAGCTTTTAGAAATTATTTTTCGACATGTTTTATTTTTTGCTTTAGAACAATAAAATACAAGTACATAATATATTTTGATAGATATTTTCATTTAAAATATTTTTATAAATGCGTTAAAATCTATATATCGACTGTGTTTAGGTAAAAGAGAGTAACTCTCACCGAAAAAAATTAACAGGAGGCACAAAAACGTGTTTTTATGATTTTTCGTAAAAGTCACATTAACACAAATTTGGAAGTGTATGATGACCAATAAATTGTTGTTTTATTTTCCTGATCTGATAATTAAGTTAGTTATTAAGGAGAAATTATTAAAGTTAACGCTTAATGCTTTTTTCCTTTCCATACAAAATTAGTAGATAGTTTTTTTTCTAAATCTAAAGCTGAATTTCGATAATAATTTGGCATTTTTGGCTTAATCCCTTTTGACAAAACGTGTATTTAGTTGTGTACATTATGATTCTCAAATAAAAGCAATTTTCACAAACACAGTGGATATGTACAACATTATTTTTCATGTATTAGTAGCACGAAGCACTCGTAATTTTATTACTTTGTAAACTTAAGTGAGAAGAAAACAGAAATAAAATATTTTTGAATATTCATTTCGTATTTGATATACGCATTAATATTAATATAAAGAGAACGGTTTTCTATTAAAATCATTTTTTGTTTCTTACCTTTTCAGCGTATTTAAGTATTTTGACACTTTACAAAAAATTGGCTGTATTAAGAACAAAAAATGCTTAGTAGTATAAAAAATACTTATAGTAAATGCACATTTTTACAAAAAAACACATTAACCAAGTGTTTTTACAGAGTAAAACAGATCCATTTATTGTCTTATAAAACTTATTTACACCAACAATATGTATGATGCTTGGATGTAAATATTTAATAAAATATTTTTTTAATTAGTTTCTTTTGTAACCAAGGTATTAAAAATATGAAAAATTGAAATTCAAAATCTCTTTGAATGTCTCGGTATATTTATATACTCGTATTAGATTTGTTTCTGCATTGTACAATGCAAAAAATATAACTACATTGATACATGTATTCATACGAATATCTCTTACATAAAAAAAACTATTTAGGTATATGTTAAAATAATAATAACAGGTAGATTATATATTTTTTTTACAAAAAACTTCAAGGTTATGCTTCTCAGTTAATGTTAAACAATAATTCAGTGTATTTACTTGATTAATTTAAAACAAATGGTGGATTCTTAGAAACATTTACTTACGAATAGTCTATTTCAATAGATAGTGACAATCGAAATAAAATTCTTGAAAAGGGTAATATAGCATTTGTCAAAATCATATTTAAAATACAATAAAATGGTCATAAATGAAAGCTTCAAACTAAACAAATCATTCCGGAATGGCAAAGATTAAGTTGATTGTATTGTTGAAATACTAGAACCTGTAATTAAAATAATTAAAACCTGTTGATTAATTATTTTACGATTTCTGTTTGGAAGCTTTTGTGGCAAAAAGCTTACGGTTTTTATCTTTAGAGAAGCTTTACAAATAATAGCTTTCGTTTCCAGCACGAATGCAAAAGTTTTCATGGCAACGTGTCGTAAAAATATTTTTACGGACAACAATAAGCGGTTTCTTTATTATTTTGTGATTTTTGGCGCCTGAAAAACTCTGAACATTATTTTTAGTCGGCCGTTAAAAATGTCAAAATGTTTTATCGCCGATAAATGCTGAAAATTTCAGGTTTAACGTGAAATTATTATTTAATACTTTGAACAATGACTCCAGTTAAACAGGCGGAAAAAATAAATTTGTTGTTTCACTATTAAAAAAACGATCAAGTACATATATACTGACGCCATTTAACTATAATATACATTAAAATATTAAATACTTACGCGTTAGACGAATTGAGCTTAGTGATACGGAAAGCAGTTAGCCACAATTTTAAAAAAATGTAACGCTCGATAACATTTTATTTAATCATTTTAATCGTTTTACTGAGCACTATATTGATTTCAACAATGCATTAAATATTATAATGCATTGTTAGTTAGTAAATAAATAATGCATTGCACTTAGATATAAAGTGATATCATCCCACGATGCTCCGCTATGGACAGGTTTAAAATCATATGGGGGGAAAAAACACATTTCATTTGTGATAGTGTCACGAAGGCGACTGCGCATAATCGTGGTTACATGTACTGGCGGGTCAGCGGTGGGTCCTCAAAAAAGTATTTAATAGATAGTATTATCATGTTTTTCATAAATAAAACACGTTACCCAGGCAGGGTTTGTATAGAAAGATAACACTATCTGTAAATTAAAAATTTCTACTAAAACTTCAACAGTCACCTTATCGATTTCTGGTAACTATGAGATATTTTAATTTAAAATAATATACTCAATATAAACATGTTAATTTTCTTGTTTTTGACAGTAAACAAAGTCGAGTAAATCACCATCAAGTTATTTACATGATCACAAATCAGAATTAGATAATCAGATGACAAAATACCCAATTGTCGTCAAATTTTCTTGTCAATACCACCGCTAACGAAGACTGACTTTTTACAGTTACACTGTAATAAGATTTTATATTTATAGCATTACCTAAAATCTTTGTATCAAAAATATAATTGAATACCTAACCCTCAATTTATAAAGCCCGTTTGTAACTCTAGGTAATTAACAATAACTAATACTGTTAATGACGCCACAATCAATTCAGGTCCATAATTGAATACACATCTATTATCTAAGATTATTTGCCTCTGGCTTTCACTTTTCAGTTGTTTATAATCAATATTTATATAACTTTCTTTATCTAGATAGTTTTTTTTTTGATTGTGGTAAGAACTCAGTGTCTATTAAAGTTCTTTCGAATACTGTTTTGAGAGTTTTATATATATTGTACTCAACAACATAACTCGATTATCTGAGTTTTCTTGCCTTCAAAGTATCGACAATAGATGTAAAACCTTTGGTTTTTTAACCAAACTAAGTGCCCTAAAGAGTATCTTATTTTCAAATTCGTCCATGGCCGTTTCTTGTTTCTGCGTTAAGCTCTAGTTTATATTCATGCAAAATTATAGGTTATATGGTCACATTAGAGACTACGAATTTGATTTTGCTTGACGGGGTTTTGGACCTCGACTCTTCAGTGCGAATATTGCAGCGTTTCTAATAAGCGAATAATGCTAAGGTAAATATTTCTTTTTTAAAACCATATTCTCTCCAAAATGGAGTATTAGGATCTTGATAATATGATGATTAAATTGAAATACTTTTTTACAAGTACAAATTTTCTACTATTATCCTAACCAACTTGATTCTTGTTCTACTTTTAAACGGACATTAAAAAAACCTAATTTTTTACCTAGTAAGCAATTTGAATCTGTGATCGTTGAATTGATAGGTAAGTACTCTGTCTACTGACCAACCGCAGACGATATTTATCGGACATATTATTATTTCGACTATTTTGTTTAATATATCTCAAAGTATCTAGTGGCATTTTTTAAAAACTTAAAACGCCAACATTGACAAAACTGTATATCTAAACGAAATTTTAATACATTCTGGTTTCTTTCATTGTAAATCCACATATGATATTTGACAGCTGATTATTGTATAATATTCCACAATATAATTCAGTATTATTTATATAAAGTTTACCTGTGATGTAAAATTCAATAAACAGAATAAGCTTTCGAACAACAGTAGCCGAGAACGCCTCTTTTTTGATTCTCTTTACCTACTGACAAGTATCTACACCACCCCGTACAGCCGCGGCATCCCCCCGAATGAACGGGCGACAATGGCGCTCACCGGAAAAGGGTATTTGATTACAGCCGGTAAATTCCGGGCGCATTTCCCACCCCGGACGGCCATTGAAACGACACAATGGGCAAGGAGTGAGAGCGCTCCAACAATGTGTATCAGTTTTTTTTCATTCGCTGTTACCACGTGAAAGGCTGCCGTGATTTGTGATGGGAGCTTTTAATACGCAGCTTTTTGTTGGGTAACTATGGTCTTGTCTGTATTATCTCAGAATGGATTCATAATAAATTCTTTCATAAAATATTTATATTTGTAAGTAAAAAGAGATAGTGGGGTTTTCCCTAAAATTACTTTACTTTTGGGCAGAGTATTTTGAAAAATAATGAATTTTGAATGCAAAAATAGTGTAAACTTCGTTCTAGTGCTCGAGTATTATATTTACTAATTAGCATTCAGTTAGAAAGTTTCTTCTCGGGACATATAATCTTAAAGTCAAATATTGTGCAGTAAGATTTTATATTGTTGATTTTAATATATACATATCGACCCTGTTTAGGCAAAAAGGCCCAACCCTCAGTTTTTTGAAAAATGCTTTTTTTTTGAGAATCACAATGTACACAACTAAATAAATACACGTTCTGTCAAAAAGAATTAAGCCGAATATGCCAAATTATTATCGAAATTCAGCATTAAATATTTGAAAAATACCGATGTATTTTTTTTTATTATCAAGTCAGAAAAATAAATACCAGTTTGTTGGTCGTCATTCACTTAAAGTTTGTATCAATCTGACTGAATAAAAATCATTAACACACGTTTTATGTGCCTCTTGTGAAATTTGTTCTGTGAGGGTTAATCATTTTTGTTTAAATTAAATAAACATAGAAGACAGTAAGACCATTGAAACATAATTTTATTTATACTGTTGTTTTTTTCAGTGAATTAATTTATTATTATAACGTTAATTGGTAATTAATTTACATGACAAATGTGCTTGACTTTTGTTTGCAACTACAAGTCATATTATAGTAAAACAATTAAATATATATCCGAATTTGTTTATTACTGTAAGTGAACTGGGAAAAAATCGTTTGCGTGAAGTATAGAAAATAGTGACACAGTGAAATACATAAATTTTGATAATTATCAAACAGTTTGAGTTGGAGTTGACTGAATATTCTTCCGTCCGTGTTGACATTCGAGTGTGCCAAAGGCTGTCTTCGTCATCAGTGATTTAGTGTCGAGCAATTGACATCGCTTTCACTAGCCGTTTTCGAAAAGCGTCAAGATTCGTGTGAAAAACAGGGAGCCGGTCCCGGTGTACGCCATGGACGGCGTTGCGGACAGGGACTCTGACCTCGGAGACGAGAGCCCAATGGTAAGGAAGAAGAATAATAGATAATACTTGCTTGTTTCTGATCTAGCTTTAATCTGGTTCTAGCCTGCATTTAGAACATTGTAAGACCGTTAACAAATACCGTTTACGAGGTAGACTGCTACTCGTTATCATTCTTTCCTTACTAAATTCTCTCTTTTAGCACACTGTGCATGGTTATGCCGTCCCGTGCGATTCCGCTACGGGCAGGTTGTTCATGTTTAAGAACATCCAAAATATTCGAATTTGTCCGGAAAACTACGTTTTAAGTCGTGCGAATGAACTCACTTCTGACACTTAATCGGTAAATTTGATTGTTTTACTATTTCTATTTCATAATATAAAGTTCTGGTAACACTGCATTAGACGCACCATCGCAATTTGTGAAATGTAGAGTGGATTACTTGTACATCCACTTAACATCAAGTCCAGTTGAGGGGTGTATTTCTAGAATGAACTTATTCCACTTTCATATTTTTTGGCAAATGCCAAAAAACTGTTTACAAAGTCGATATTACATATTTTTTGTTATAATTATTTGTAGTGTAAAATATAGCAAAAATCGCAAGCAAATATAGCAAAAAATATGTAATATCAACACCGCAAACGGTGTTTTGGCTTTTTCCAAAAAATTGTTGAGGTGGAATAAAATCACTTTGAAAATACACCCCTCAGTTTTATTGTTTGGTCTATATATCGTCCTCGTTAGGCTAGTTGGTAGCGCCTACGCATATCAAGCGGGAATCTCGGGTTCAAGGCCCGGGCTGCTTGTAAAAAATTTCAAATGTTTATTCATTTGTATTGTAGCCAGGAGACGAACCTAAATCGGTTGAGCTAATAACTGACGATTATTACTCGTAAAAAACTCTCAAAACAATCTTCACATTGTTAATACCCACATATGTACAGTATTTCGCTTCGGAGCGGATACGGTTAAAAGAATATTCTTAAATTTATGTATTGTACAATAGTTCGATGGGTCATTTGTACTCGTATATCCAAGAGTCACGGATACGTTTCCGTAAATGGTTATATGTTTGATATCTGCATCTGTAACCAGGATATGAACCCACATATTGGGCTATTTACTATTTAGTATTAACTCGTAAATAGCGACAGATTAGAAAATCTTTAGACTGTGATTGTTCCTAATACATCTATCTAATCTTAAACCGGATATGCAAAAAAACAGCGCGGTTCTATGTTCACTTATCCGTACCACACTACGAAAGATTAATGCATTTTAAAAGTTAGATTGTTTCACTCCGGGTAGTACGAAAGGGTAAATCCATTTTGAGACCATTCAATTTAGTCTGAAAGACCAATTTGCGGAATACAACGCCGCCTAATGTCACATTTATCCAAGTATAAAATGTGAATTTACTTGCCGAAAGCATTTCCTACTTTTAAAGCTCTTATCAATGCTTTTACCAATAAATAATGTACACAATTCTAACCGCAACGTTCCCGATAATGTGATTCGACGATATTATTTATTATTTCCGCCATGTAGGTTAAAATGAAAAATAAAACATTGCATTATCTATGTATTTTGTATTATACGTTCATTCTCTGCAATAATATTTATTGTGGTGTTATTTTTAGACCAGTATGAACGGATGATAACGGATATTTACGACCACAGGGGGAGGGATTCGCCAAATGAATACAAATATACTGTGCACTCAGGAATATATTTTTTTTAAATATTGTGATATATATTTAATAAATTTGTAAGCGATCGTAGTTAAAAAAATAACTTACCGCAGTAATCTAGTAATTCCTCCGCGGACAATAGATAGTACAAAAGCCGCGCTTAAATTAATGTAAACCGTATTATTCAAAAAAATGTAACGCTACGATCCATTCAGATTCATGACCGACCACACAACCTCTCCAGACGTTGACACTCAACATTTTTGCACCTCGAGTGACGTTATTCGCCCATTCCAAGATGGCAGTCATACTGAGTGGTTCACATGCCGTCTTGAGAGTTCTAGACTCATCGCACGATACATGATCCACCCATATGGATCTCTTTACCCTCAAGCCTCAATTACTTTTGGAGCTAATGATGCGTAACTCTTGGTTATTCCAGTCCCGGTATTATTCGAACTATTTTATTTTTGAATACCTGTATAACCTTTTCTTGTTTCTTCGTCAGGCTCCAAGTTTCATATCCATACAGAACTATAGGTTTAAATTTTATTTTATACTTCGTAAATAAAGTATTAAAAAGACACGTAACATCTGTTCCAGATTTTCAAATATTTTTCTCTAAACAAAATGGAATCATGGATCACAATAAAGCAACATACGTTTACTTAAATATTGAGGATCAATCATATATATTATAAGATACACTGAAAGTCGCTACTTGTTGATGTTGATGACATAATAACACCTATCCAGAGACGACTGGCCGCTCGCTCGTTCGTTTATTTTCATATCGACCGTATTTAGGTAAAAGGGAGTACTTAGCCCTCACAGAAAAAAAAATGCAGGAGGCACAAAAAACGTGTTTTAATGATTTTCAGTTGAAGTCACATTAACACAAACTTGAAATGCATGATGACCAATATATTGGTGTTTCATTTTTCTGATCTAATAATTAATGAAGTTATTAAAGAAAAGTCATTAAAATTGACGTTTAATGCTTTTTTCTATCCATACAAACATTGTAGAACATTCCGTTTTCAAAATCTAAAGCTGAGTTTCGATAATAATTCGGCATTTTTGGCCTAATTCCTGTTGTCAGAACATGTATTTAGTTGTGTACATTGTGATTCTTAAATAAAAACACTTTTCAA